>VZRZ01002329.1:711447-734420 GCA_013398175.1 Climacteris rufus | reverse complement strand
TTTTTTTTTTTTTTTTTAGTGCACTTTCCATTTTCATTATCAGTGCACCTTTTTCCATTTTGGGGCTAGGTTGGTTTATAGCCCCACTCTATCCCTTAAAAAAAAAAGTTAAACCAGAAGATACAGCACAGTTTTCAATAAATACCTTGATTAAAATCCTGAAATGAAGGTTGCTCGCATACTTTATGAGGCCTTTGAATAGCATCAGATGAATAGCCCAGTGATTGATTCTGATCACAATCCACATATTAAAGAGTTTTTCAGCAGTCTAGAACTCCTGTAGCCTTCCACAGGAGCTGTGTGTGTATCTGTTCCCTGAAATGTTCATACAGGCAGGCCTTGGGAGCACAGCTGGCCTGAATACAAACAAGCAGACCACAAAAAACTGGGACTGTTTGGGTCAAACTCATTCTGTATTATACCAGTGTGAATCTGGCCTCACAAGGGATAGAGGCAAAATAGAGGATTTTGTCCAAAATTTATTGGAGACACATCTTGAGCCAAATGACACATCACGTGTCCATATCTGAAAAGCCAATGCTGTGTCCCTGAGCCTCAGTGGTGTCTGTGCCACGTCCATCAGACAGTGCCCTAAAAACCAGGCTGCCAGCAAGGGGGGATGCCATTCCCATAAAGCTCCTTTTTGCTATGTCTCTCATTTTATTCAAAGTAGTAAAACCTCACTTTGTTAGAGAAAATTACCACGGAAGTGGGGATCGCCGGTTCCCAGTGGTCTGAGGGGAAAAAAGGGCTTGGGACTTTCAGCAATCATACAAATGTTAGTGCCTGGCTCCCAGGCTTGGGCGTTACACTTATTCTGGATGTTTGGAAATGTCAGGCTCAATGCATTTATGCTTCTTCATTACCCCTTTGTCAAACTGAAAGTATTTGCACCTTTTAATTGTTAAGAGTGATGATAAGTTCAACCAGATAAATATGTGTGGAAATCCTTATTTACTGGACTCTAACTGTATAATGCATCCATAATGTTTTAACAGTTAACATAAACCATAATGGTCACTCTGCTATTTTCAGAAAGCAATACATTGCAGGAGGCTTGTCCATTTGATTAAGCTGAGACATGGTTTAAATGTTAATTTGCTGCTGGCTGGGAAGCAGAGCAGCTGGTGTGGAGCACTTTAACAATATCCTGGCACAGTTGCTGCAAAGCTCCTGCTGACATTAAACCTCTTGATGCTCAGCTGAGATGTCACCACCAACACTGGTCAAACCCCAGGTGACTCCTGTTGAAATTCCATACCAAAGTGGGTGGGTGGAACTAAAGCAGTTGGAAAATCAGGGACAGCATTCAATGGCAAGCTTAATTAATAGCCTATCCTGCAAAGGGGAGAAATGTCTCTCTGAAATTAAGCTTAGGGGAAGAAAATATAGCTTGCCTGTACAAGTAAAGAAAGAAATCGTAACTCATTTGAAATCCTGGCACTCAGTGAGGTTGCCTCTGTGTGGCAGCTGATAACAGTGGAGGGATGATGAAGCCCCTGCTATGGTGTGGCCATACACAGATCTCTGATTTCTGCCACTTGTCTCTCCTGTCGCTATTCCAACCCTGAATGATTTCTTAGAGGAAGCTTTTCTTTAGCAGAAAGAGCCTGGCCTGGCTGCTCATGGTGCTGCTCCTGGGCTTTCTCCTGGTGTGGCTGAGCAGTTTCTTGATCTGTTGCTAATTCTGTGCTAAGAAGGAATCTGAGTTTCCAAGACAGAGTGGACAGATAATCAGATCTATGTTCAGCTTCAAAAAAGAAGAAAGGGGATAACAATTTATTTTCTGCTCAGTCCCCTCTTCACCGATGGCACATAACTGGTAACTTTAAAAATTTTCTTGAGTAGAAACGCACATTAACATTTTGGCTGGCTGTTCATCCATAGTGAATGACAGTAGTGATATTTGAGCACGTGTTAAAACATGTCCTGAACCATCTTTTTGTCTGTTTGTTTGCTCTTCTTCATTTTAATTTGCAGTGAGTCTTACAGATTCTCATTTTTCCTCCTTGGCACTTCAGTTGCAGTATTTATCAGCTTTAGTTAAGTGAAAGTAATTTACTGGGTAAAGAGATCCACAAGTCATATTGATCTCCTACTTCTTTTTCTGTCAGTCTGGGGGATGATGACAAAATTACAGCAAAATCAAATGACAATTTACAATTGTCTTTTCAGAGTGTCTCTGCCTCAGTCTTGTCACATGCAGAATGTCAGTAACATTTTTAAGTGTCCTAAGTGCCAGCTCACCTTCCTGCTTTGAAGTTCTTCCTTTGATTTACTGAACTTGGACATCTCACGAGATGTTTATATATCAAAAATTAAACCAGCATCAATCTTTCTTTTAAAAATCAAAATGTGAATCTTCATGAGTGATATCACTGTTTCCCTAACACAGGCTGGAGGAGAGGCAGCTGAAAGGAAACACACCCATGCCAAGGATCTCCATCAAGGACAGCAATTTTAAGAGCAATGGGCATCTGCTGTAAATGTCATGTAAGAAGTTAAATATTGTAGAGTTCCTCTATTAATCCATTGCTAACAACAAAGATCCCAACCATTGCTGCTGGCACCAAGAGCAGGTTGCCCAATGACACATCATCATTCCAGGAAATGAACAGAAAGAAAATAAGAGATATGCTGTCAAATTTCTCTGAAATCAGATTCCCTGGAAGCAAAACTGCTTCCTTGAAAAGACTAGAGTTTTCCTGGAAATTAAAAGCAAGACAGGAGAATGCTTTTTTTTTTTTTTTCTTAGAAGCTAATGGCTCCCTTATACCTATGTACTTCCCCTGCTGCAGACAGTAAAAAAAAAATAATTTGATGATTTGACTACACCTTATGCAGTTCCTCCTTCCCTACCATGAGATGGGCCTGGTTGATGCAGTGTTTATACTGAATTATTTCTTTCCTCTAAAGAAAAAAAATTAAAACTTGCTAAATGTATTTCTCGGGGGGTTGTTTTCCAGGTTTCTCACTTTGTTTTTGCTCAGACCCATTTTACAGCTGTGGTTTTGTTGAGTCCTGTGTCAGCCTGAAGCCTGCAAGCTGCCAGGGGAGCTGGCCAGTTGGAGCAGGCAGCAGATGGACCTTGGTGTGCTCCTGCCAAGGACTGAACACGAGCACCAAGCTCTGCTGTGGCAGCAGTGCCCGAGCCAGAATGGCCAAACAGCTGCCTGTGGAGGGTTTTTGCATCTGTCCTAACCTGCTCTGCCAGAATCTGTGGTTTGGAGCAGGGTTTGTGTCAGACACACACAAAGCTGGGGCGGCGATGCCTGAGCTCGCTGTGATTTATCCCAGTCCGTGGTGCTTGTGAAGGCACTAAAGGACAGAGTGCTGGGGAGCCAGCAATGTTTCAGAGTGGCTTCAGAAATGCTTGGCTCTCTCACATGGAACATGAAAACCCATTTGGATGGGTGGGGAGTTTCAGATTTCCAGGGGAACAGGTGCAGCCGTAGCTGCGGCAGAGGGAAGGTGCTCTATCAGCAACTGGTTCTGGAGGGAGAAAGCAGAGGATTCCTGTCCCCTGGTGGGAAGCATCTTCACAATCCCGGCATTTTTATATAAGCTGGAGTGTTTACCAGCTTGGCTTTCACCTTCACCCACAGGATTGGTTCAATTGTCCCACATTTTTCCTTTTATGTGGCTTTTCTCTCAAGGAATAAACAAAAGTTGAAGAACTCCTTCTGGAAAATATTCGTACCTCTCCACTTTACTAATGTAGCAGTAGCTGTCTGGCCTTTTGTTTTCTGTTACAAAGAATCCCTAAAATTTTCTCAGACATTCTGAAAGAGCTGCAATAAAGGCATAGCTCTTGCCCTTTGGAGGAGACAAGACAGCAGCCATTTCTGTCTGCAGCTGCATCTTGCCAGCAAAGTTAAAAATGTTTTGGAACCTTTTCCACAAATAAAAGTTGAAATAATTGCTCTGTTCTGGGTGGTTTTCCTTGTTGTTCTAGTGCTTTTACTCTCAAAGGCCAAATGGCATTTAGAATGATGAATGTTTTGCTCCTTCTTTCCCTCCCTAAAATACATGGCAATAATGTCTGCTAGAGATTTCTGACATGAGCAAAAATGCTTTTTCCTGATCAGTTTTACATTCATTTTGAATAGCCCTTCTTGGGATATGTAAGAAATTATCAAATCACGTTTTCCCTTTTATTGTGATGGTACTCAGTCCTGTAAGGTGGGAAGGTGGGATGAATAATTTGTGGGAATATTATGAGATCCATGGGATCCTGTTCTGTGGCACAGTTCATCCCACAGCAACAGCACAGACTCAAGCTCTGCTCCATGTTACACTGGTCCTTGTAGCACATCTTTCTGTTTAAGAGATTTAAAGGGCCATTAGGGTTCAAAGAGTGTGGGATGGGTTACTTTGTACTGTTAATTTCTACTCCCCTCTTATTTTGAAAAGAAATCTCAGATTCTTAGGTATCACTTTTCATTCCTACTTTGCTTATGCCCCCTGTCTCTGTAAATCTCCTGTCCTGGCTTTGACTTTAGATAGATGTAGGGTGACCATTACATTAGCTTGTACTAAAGTAAGGGCAAGCTAAATGCACTGAAGGCACATCAATATGTTGTAGCTAATACAAACCACTTACAAAAAAACAAAGTAACCTGAGGGTGCTATTAATTTTAGACTAAGAATGCATCAAGGAATGAAGGCTAATCCATTAAACTAGGATTGTTTTGCTATGATTCTAATGTAAATCAATGTCAGAAAAGTAAATATATTAGCAGCAACTAAGCAGTTTTACCAAGATCAAGCCAAGGTTTGAGAGATGTCCTCTTCATTCTAGTGGGTTTGCAATTGTTTTTCTTACTCCTCATACAAAATTAATCAGCAGCACTGGAAATAATTCAGTTCTAGACAAAAAAAAAAAAAAAACAAAAACAAGTCCATTTGAGACTCCCCTAATCTCTGCATAGAAGTCACAGAAAAACCCCAGAACTAGGTAATTATGTACGAGAAGCAAACACTGAAAAAGTAGTAATAAAACAAGAATTAATTTTACTTCTTTCCTGACAGTTCTTTTAACTACTGGCACAGGTCAAAGCTATAGGGAGGAGTGTGACTTTTAAGTCAGGAATATCCTTTAAATTTTTGCTGTTTATTATGCATTGCTTTTAACTGCTGGAGTGCATCACACACTGCTGCTGTCTCTGTGAGCCTCTGCCTTCCCCTTTGAAGGTGAGAGGCACCAACCTGCCACGGGAGTCTGCAGCCACAGCCCCCCAGCTTCTCAAGAACAGCTCCTCCTTCCCCTTTTTTTTTAGGGAGAGATGATTTAATGAGGAAACCCTCATTTTGAATATTTTCTTTTTCTTTTATCAGAGTAATTCTAGCAGCTTCCCTTGAATTGTGAGGCTGCAGCACATTCAGGCATAGCTGGGTGAGGCTCCAAACAGCCAGAGCCTTTGACTGGGCACAAAGGAAGATGTTTCCTTGGCAACTGTAACACCAGAAAGGTCCCAAAACAGCACTTCCACCTGCCTGAGATTTCTTTTTAATTTAGGAGTTTGCACATTGGCTTTGCATGGAGAATTGGGTTCTGTCTTCAGGCTTTATTCACAACATAAGTCGCTTACAGGAATAATATAATTTTTGCATATGAATTCTTCGTTTGGGCTGGCTGGCTTGCTGGGAAGCCTGTTGACTTAGGGAGTGACAGAGGATGCTGCAGGGGCACGTGGTGGGATTCAGGAAGGACATACAGCACTTAAGCTACAAAAATTAAAGCGCTGCACAGAAGAAAAGATTCTGTCTAGAGAAGAATTAGTTTGCTCTCGTGTCTGTGTTAGAAATTATGAGATCAGGGAAACTGCCAAACCTGCAGAGATCTTTGGGATTTACTAACCCAAGATTTGTGAACTTTTAAGGTGAAACAACCAAGAGAAGGCTATTGCATAAGGAAAGACAAAAACGCTGTGACAGCATTAACCAAGGGCTGGGCATTAACCTGTAATTACCCCAATTAACCCAGAGCCAGGCTAGGCTGTCCACCCCTCATCCTCACTGCCAAGGTCCCAGAAGGATGGGCGCTACATACAGGGAGGCCTTCATGCACTTCTGGGGTCACTCATGGCCACCCCAGGCAGTTTTGGGATGGTGGAGGTGAAATATCTGTGGATTTAGCAGAGCTTGGCTCCCTTCACCCCACACAGGGGGGTCCCCATGGCTGCCACCCACATGGGGTCTGCTCACATGGGAGCTGCTTCTCCAGAGCAAAGGATGAGACATCAAACCCTGCTGAAGGAAGGGAAGGGAAAAGGGAAGGGGAAAAGGGAAGGGGAAAAGGGAAGGGGAAAAGGGAAGGGAAGAAGGGAAGGGAAAAGGGAAGGGAAAAGGGAGCTCCTCCAGCATGGGCAACACCTGGAGCCAGCAAAGCCCCCTGAGCCCACGGGGCTGGCACTGGAGATGTTCCTCTGGCCTCAAGACCCCCATGAGCAGCAAAGACACGAAGTAAGGGATGCCATGAATGACACAAAGTGAAATAAGCCATGAATGACACACTCTAAAAGGTGCCATTAATGCTGTGGCACTCTCAGGATGCTGACTCTCTGCAGCCATTCCATTTCCAAGCACAGATGCAATTTAAAGCCCAAATATGTTTACTCAGCTCTTGGCTCCCAAATATCGTCAAAAAGAGCTGCATGTGAAAGGAAGTGAGCCTGTGCTCTGTGCCCTGGGTGCTGTAGAAATGAACCCTCAAGGAGGAACAACTGGGGCACATGGGTGACACCAAATACCCCATCTGCCAGTGGGAGGGAATTGAAAAAAGCTGCAGAAAGGAGGGGCTGGGGCAGTCTGAGGTGCTCAGGACCTGAGCTGAGGCAGAGGAGGTGAAGGGAATAACCCTGAACTCCAAATGTAACTGGAAGCAGAGCATTAGTTCTTGGACAGAAAAGCCTGGGTGGGTAAAGCTCTGCCTATAGTTATGAGCTAGACCTAAGGGACAAGGGTGAAGGATGGATCCAGTGCTTCTTAACAAGGCAGATGTTGCTCACAGGTAAATTTTTGCCTTTCCATGTTGTATTTTTAGTTTAGTGTTGCAGGAGTGTCCTGCCAGGGCAGGGTTCCCCAGCTTTGACTGGGGCTGTTGCTCTGGTGATGCCTCTTTCTGCTGTGAGGTGTTTGGGATTTGTGTGCACAACAGGGTTTCTTCCCTGCTTGTGTGGGCTAAAGCTCACCAGGATATGTTGGGAGAGAGAACCACTGTCATTTTATCCTACTTTTTTTGCTTGTTACACTGTGTTAAAGGTCTTTGTTCCTGTGAATTGTCTGTCCCAAGACTATTTTCCTGTCTAGATGGTGTGTCACCTTCAGAGTTATCAGTGCCCAATTTCATAAACAATCATGGGGTTTTTTTGTTGTTGTTTTGTCAGTGAGGTTTTCTTCTATGTCAGTAATGTGTCTGTGCAGTACCTGGACATCAAATCCTAAGTAAAGGGATTTTCAACCACTACTTTTAATACAGGGAAATAAAACTATAAATCATGTTCTACTGCTTTGCCCAAATTGTATTTATTTTATAAATTTCTGTCTTACAAGTCCCTTTTCATGAGCTGCACCTGGAGAGGGGCTGTTTGTGCTATTTAGCTTTATGTATTTTACTTAAAGCAGACAGGTAACCCCTGCAGCAGCTCCTGTCAGAGCCACAGAAGTGCAGGTGCCAACCAAAGCACTGAAGGTGATAGCTAAAACTAAGTGGTGTGACTATCCTTCCACCAGCCCTGTTCCCAGTAGCCAATTAATATTTCCTGAAGCTCAGTGATGAGACTCAGAGTGCAGCCCTGTGCTGAACAGGGAGAAGAAGAAAAATTCTTCCCAGCTGCAGCAGCTATTTCAATACCCCTTTGACAGAAGTCTTTTAATGTGACACACTTGTCTCTCTGACAGAGATGGCTCCTGCTAGAATGGAGGGACCTGTCGTGTTGTTCAGAGATTTTGTGACCTTGGTTCTGTTGCTATTATGCCAATAATTATGTCACTTACTTGGTAACACTTCGCAATGTAAGTGGGTTTTGGTGAATGAAATAAAGTCAACCCCAGAAGCAGATTTTCACGACCCCAGATTTAAGTGTGAGTAGAGGGGAGGAGGCTGTGCTTAGAGAAGGACTCTAATGCCCAGTGGAAGTGCTCTATCAGCAGAGAAAAACTAACAGAAAGGAAGTTCTCAGGTGCAGCAGGAGTCAGAGCTGTGTCTGCTCTCCAGAGCACTGACTTGATCAGCCTCTCCCTTCCTGGGCACCTACACAAGAGCATTTATTATTTTCATGTCATGATTCAGTGAAACTTGTGAGTCCTCAAGCCAAATACCAGCATATGTGATCACTGTGTATTAATGTCTCCCTCTGGTTTCCATGTCACTGAGATACTGCCAGCCTGCTGGGTGGCTGGGTTATATCTACATGTGTGAGAGAATAAATCAGGATAATAAACTGGGTGACAGCAGAGTAAGGAGGAAGCAGGGAATGATCAGCCCAATGGGAGGGTCAGAGACACAGCCCAATAAATAAAGGGGACATGGAAGTGTCCCCATCAGCAAATATGTGCACAACAGGTTGTGTGTTTGCCAGCTGGGAGCCAGAAGGGGCTGTGTGTCACTGCTGGCCCTGCCCAGGTGAGAGCCACCGGCTGCAGCCCCAGTTCTTTTCTCTGGCAGGTGGGTCCCAGCTCCTGTCTGAGAGAAGCTGAGGGTGCCCTTTGGATGCTTTCCCTGCTGGGCTCGCTGCAGGAGCTCACAGCTGCTTTGTTCTCTTGTGTGGGGAATTCTGTGGCATAAACCACCCTTCAGGCTTTGTAGTTTACATAGAGGGACCACACCACGTTGCTGGATACTCAGGATTTAAACTTTCAAAGGAAGCCACCAGAGTAATGGTGCCATATCTCAATATAAAGGGGCCTTCTTCATGATTCAAATGCGAATTTGAGACACAAAAATCGTTTGGCAGGAGCAATGAGCACAACGATTTATATATTTCGGTTTTTTTAGGGTTTTTTTGTCAGTGTTTGAGCTTTAGCCATGCTGTGATGCTCTCCTCTGTGAAGAACACGTACAAGAAGTCTTGTGAAACCATTTGCTTTCTATTGTGTACTTACAGCCCACTTGTTAGTGCTGTGCAACAGAAAGGCAGAAATAACATATTTTTAAACCACTGAGAAAAATGTTGTTGAAATATACAAAGCTCTTGAAAACAAATCTGTTGCATGGAAGTAAAAGCCACTAAATCAATGCTGTGCTCCTCTATTTGGTAATTTCTATATATCTTGTACTGATACAGAGATAAACATGGCTTTAAAAGCCAACAGATACATGAACATTGTGTGGCAACCCAAAATATCTGTATATTACAAAAAGATAATCAACAGATCAATAAGCCTGTCTGAAATGGTTGTCCTGCAGCAGTATTGAATTTTATTTTTTGCACCAGTCAGTGTTTTCTGCAGGGATGATTTTCCAGTAAAGCAGAGTTGTGTCATGACCAGTTGCTGGGCCACTGCTTTTCATGGCTGAGGGAGAAGAAACAATCAGAGCAGCTCCATCTCCTAATTATCAGGGAACTTGATCTGAGTCCAGAGCTTAATCATAGGAGGCCAGCCAGGCTGTCTGGATGGAGAAATTATACATCTCAGATGACCTTGGATCCAAACCACGCTGCCAGTGACCCTGGTCTGCCCTGGTTCAGCTGTGCTGAGCAGGAGCTGCTCCGTGTGGTGCCCAAGGGCTGTGGAGAGAAGGTGGCAGCTGATGACCAAAAATTACTTTTAAATTCTGCCTCTAAACGAGAGAAAACAGAGGGGAGGGTACAGATCTTTCACTCTGGCTTCACTGTTCCACATCCTCCCAATGGGATCTCTTCTTTCCATCCTTGGGAAGCGTCCGAGGGAGGGCTGATGAGCTCGTGCTGATTGCCAGAGCTCATTAGGGTCTGGCCCTGCCCTGCCAGGCCTGAAACGGTGCAGAGCTGATGGAAATCAAAGCAGTGTTGACTTTGAGTATGCTTTTAACACTGATACCTCATTGGAATAAATACCAGATGGGCCAGAGGCAGTTTGTCCATGTGGTCCTCGCTTGCACAATTCTGTGCTCTGATAAAGAGATGCACGGGAGGCTCCCACAGCAAGGAGAGCTCAGGCAGCACCAGAAAAAGGAGGGATAGAGGAAGAAAAATGGTTTTGGTCCAGCCTGGAGAAGCTTTTGAATGTCTAGGAATAGTCAAAATTAATGCCAAAAGAAAAAAAAAAAAAAAAGCTTTGCTACAATTTACACTAAAGTGTGAAATTTCAAGTATTTTTGCAAACACTGAAAAGTGGCTGGTGATTATGAAGCCTTTGTTTTATAGCAGTAGAAATGGAAAAGGGAGCTCAACATAAATTGAGAAAGGACGTTTAATTAGTAAAAATCCGACTAGTAACAAATCAGTCCAACTAATGTATTTTAGATTTCCTACTTGGAGACATCAACTATCATTGAAATTTCATTAAACATGACTAGTTTAATTATTTTGTCCTTAGTGAAGAGTGTTAATTAACTTGGCTATGATAAATATGCATCTGAATATCATTTTGAAATCCCTACAGATCCTAATTATTCTTAAAGACTGAGGTGTAGACCTTGCTATGATAATTATTTTAAAAGTAAAGATTTCTTCAAGGATACCAGTGATTTCAAAGGTGAGTAATTTTTTTCTTCTGAAAAAATAGGAGGCAATTTTTGATCAAAATCTGAGGTGAAATTATGAGGGCTCTGAAAATAACCTTGGAGTGTGTATCTTGCTCCTAACCGAGGGTTCTGCCTATGAATTGAAGCCAAATGAAAATCTGCAGAGGGGGATTGGTTACCTGCTAACCATTGTAGCAGCTTTGAATATGTAATCAGTGTGTGTGTGAGAACGGCATTACTCACACGGCAAGGGAACAAGGAACGCTGGCAAACCCTCTTCAGCATCCATCAGGCTTTAATTTGGGGCCTTTGTCTTGTAATCACGGTGAAGTGAAGACTTTCCCCCAAAATCATTTTAAGATCCTGCCTTCGTGCCCTTCCTGGGGACTTGGAGTTCATGATCTCCCTGCCTGTTGGTTGGGTCTGTGCCTCTCTCATGACTGAAGGGAAAAACGTGAAAGAGCTTCCTCTGAAAACTTTTTATTTTCATCATCTCTTTGCATTTTCTCCCTCGAAAACTTTGGTAGAACAAACTTTCTTGCATCCAAGAAGAAGGACCATTGATGCTGTTGGTTCATCTGTTCTACAGTTTCCTTTCTTGGCAAGAAATCATAAATTAGAGTAGATGTAGCAATGAAGTTAAAGCATGCTAATTAAAAATTGAGTCAGTATAGGTGTGCAAAGGTGTTTCATGGATTTCCTTGGGTTTTTTATTATTGAAATCTCTTTGTGTCAGGATATGTTACTTTCTAATCCTTGACCCTGCCAGCTAATCAAACAAAAGCATGCCTGTCTTTTAATTACCCACATAATTTCCCTTGTGGATGCAGATGTTCCTGTAAATCTAAGATAAACATTAATGCAATTCAAGTGCAGTTCAAGTTTCTGAAATTTACTTTGGAATACCAAAATGCCATAGTATTAAGTGTTTAAGGATCTGTTACTTAATGACTCAAATGTTTCATGATTTTATCTTTTTTTTTTTTGGTAGTAAAAAGGAGTGTTTTGCATAAATTTTAGCATCAATACTAAAAACAGTGCTGTGGCCAGGAAATACTGTCTGTCTTCAAATGAGATAATTATAAGCTGAAAATACAAGATGAGTCTGATTTTTTTCATCGATGATCTATCACTGGAGCCTCCTAAAGTTGCAATAATACAAGGGACATGAAAAGCAAAAGGGATCTAAGTGCCTCGACTTACAATGGTAATGAGTACACCAGTTTGCTGGAGTAGCAGTAAATCAAATGTACTGTAGCTATAAAAAGCCCATAAGACATTTGGATGTGATCCTGGACTGCTGCTGCAGTAGAGGAGCTGTGCATATAAATGAGAACCATCCATACTGTGTTATGGGGAGCAGTGCATTATTGAAGCTGGGAGGATGATAATAGGAAGTTGTTTTTGGAAAACTACTGGAGCTGAGCTTCCTTCTTTGGCACCAATGTAGGGCAATTAAATTTGGGACAACATCAATATCAGTTAAATAGAGGCAATTGAATAAGAAAGGAATATGTGATCATTAGGAGTATAAATTATATTAAATTCTGCAGATTGGAGGACTGTATATTTTATCTTCATTTTAATCTGATTTTTTATTTCACTTTATGCTTTATTACTTTTAACTTTTTTCTTTCATATGGTCTGGCTAATGCTTATGACTCCTTCTTCCTGAATGCTGAGCTTAATAGAATTCTTTAAACAAAGAAAGCTCTTGGAGTAGCCATTCAAAAATCAATGTACTGTATAGAACATAGGGTTGAAAATGAAGGAAGACGGACAGAACTGCTGGAAGATCATCTGAAAATTCTTTCAGGAAAAATATTCTGTAGATTATGGTAGTAGTTGGCACTCAAAAACCGACATTCAGTTCCCAACCTTGTCCTGTCTTTGTTCTCCAGCTGTAAAAGCAGAAAAGCCTCTTCCCTCTCTCCCAATTCCTACGTACACCTTCTCATTCTAAGTCTTAACAATTTTTAGGCTGTGGGGGCAGTGGGGGCACTTTAATTAGCATTCAGGTGTTAATTCCAATATTTGTATTATTATGGCAGCATTTAGTATTGCCACTTGTTATGGTGATACTGATGGATTTTGTCACCTGAGCACTGTGTTGGGCTGAGGTCCTGCATGTGGCCTGGTCTTGTCTGGAGTGATCTGTTCCACAGAGTCCGCAGGTTGGATCTCTGGGGAAAAACCTCTGAAAAGGAGCATGGTGGCTCCTACAAATGTTTTACTTTTTTTTTTTTTTTTTTTTAAATCTGATATGATTTTAGAAGTTGTCTCAAAGGTGGAAATTCCCACTATCCACCCAGAAACCCACCCAACCTTAGCTGATTATTTTTTCAGCACGTGCAGGCAACTAAAAGAGCCAATTAAAACTGTTGCAATTGAGAGTTCAATTCATAGATTAGTATGTCAAAAAGTAATTGCTGGAATGTGTTCCTGTTGTATCAGGTGATGTGAGTCTAATTTGATGTAACCACAAAGCCTCCCTTTTCCTGTAGTGCTTTTGAATCTTTTTAGCTTCTCACATCTGGGAAATGCCAGTAGACAAAAGCTTGCACTTTAGAGTGGGACAAGAGAAAATATCAGGTGTAATATGTAGGTGATAAATCTGCTGAGGTCTTTAACAGCTTTATTGATTTTTGTCTGGTGATATTTCTGTCAGGAAGAGACACCTAATCCAACTTAAAGTGGTGTTACACGTAGCCCTAGCAAAAATAATTATAAACTCCTTATCTGCAGTCAGTGTATTTATGTACTGTGCTGTGCAGTTTGGGTTCCCTTCCCTCCATTACCTTGGAGGGCTGAGATACCCCTGTGTGCCCAGAGGCTGAGTGAGTGTTGCTGGTGTGTTTATGTGCTCTTTATGGTATGTTTATGTGCTCTTTATGGTATGTTTATGTGCTCTTTCCATATGTGTGGCCCCATGGTGATTAATGGCAGCCATGTGCATTAACCCCCACCAAACACTAATTCCCAGAGGAATGGAACATCATGGGATTGACATCAGGAAGCTCAATCCTCCTCATAAGCTTGTTTTATAGGCATCCTTACTGATTTCCCCACATTTGGTGGAGTCAGAAGAGATCTGAGAGTGCCCTGAAGCATCCCAGGGGTAGGTAAACCCCCCCAAATGGTGTCATTTACTTTCAGAGAGTTTTCATGAGGCTTTCACCAACTTTAGCACTAATTCTGGCTCCAGCTTGTCTGGGCTGGCAGGGAACAGCAGGGTTCCCCTGTATTGTGTTCTCCTGTACCACTGGTGTGCAGTGCAGGTCGGGATCTTCTCAGCCTTGATGTGGGTAAAAACAGGCAGAGTTGATTCCTGAAAACCAATATAATGGCAACACCAAGTTCCTTAATTCCATTCTATCTACCACACCGGTTTTTTGTTGTTTTTTTTTTTTCCTCAGTATTGGTTGAGAGCAGCTGATAGACTCTTACAACTAGATGAGCTCTAATTCAGCCTTTGTTGCATCTGACAGAATGCTTTCTTCCAGCTGGGTATTCTTTAACAGAAAATATAGGCTTATCCCTTCTTTTCTTTCAAATTTCATTGATATTATTTACTACTTGAAATACTGTTACTCTCCTGGGCCTCCTTATTTTCATGCCAGAACTAGTTGGCAAGGATGGATACCTGTCATGTCTTAACACACACATCAAAATAAATTGAAGTGGGAACTTTGCCATTTGTCAGGAATGGGAACCATTGAACACAGAAGCATTCTCGTATACAGTGAAAAAAAAAAAAAAAAGGGGAAAAAAAAAAGAGTTCTCATCTGTTAGAGCACATAAAAGAAAGTATTATTAAAAAATGTTGAGGAGTCATCCTTCTTGCTGTCGTTTCTGAGGTGGGCTGGAAGGAAAGCTGTCCCTGTATCAGCAGTGGGATTGGATATAGGCAGAGTCAGGGCACTGCTACCAAATCCTGATGTCTCAGAAATACTGATTCCTCCAGACTGAACTTTGTGTCTGTGAGCAAAAATAATGAGAGAAATTAAGGGAGAAGCAGTAATGCTACTTCGTAATGTCCTCCTTCAAATTCCTTTCACAGCCTTTCTAAAAATAAATAAATATTTGAGGGCAATCTTTTGGGCAGTTGTGTATAAATTCTATATCACTGGGAACCTCCAAAGGAGTTCTGTTTGCAGGGGTGGTTGTAAGGAGGAGAAACAAAAGTGGTATCAGGAGTATCAAATTACTGCATAGCCAGCATAACTTGAAATATTGTGAGCAAATAAAAATAATGTGTCCAAATCCTGAAAATATGGAAAATGTACTTAAAAGAGGAAAATCTAGAATCTCAGCAGGAAAACTGAGAAAGAAGGGAGAGAAACCATAGAACAGTTTGAGTTGAAGGAGCCTTAAAATTCACCTATTTCCAATCACCTGCCAAGGGCAGGGACAACTGTTCACTAGGTAGTGTTTGTCCTGGACAATAACTCGTTCTGGGGGAAAAAACATAGAGTCATACTTCAGAGTGAAAATATACATTAATGTAACCGGTACACATATACAGAGAGCAAATATCTACTCAAAAAATGTTAATTGCTGTTTGAATGGGCTTTTTTTTGCGGTGAGGTGTATGTTGATGAAAACTGGAACATAAATCTAGGGGAAATGTGAGAGAAGGAAAAAATGCAATGCATTTATCCCATTTATTTGAAGCCTGCTAATGATAGTGGATGGTTCTCCCTGAGATGCTGTTGGTAAAGCAAAGGAAGCAGCAAAATTATTTTGTATAAGTGAGTGGCAGCTTTGGAGTCAGGACCCTTATCCCTCTCTCAGGTGTGTGCAGGATGCAGTGAGCCACTCCTTGCTTAATCTTTGAGGTTTTAAGAGCATCTCTGAGGCAAACACTTCCAGTCAAAACTTACTGTGCTTTACATAAAATCCCTGGCTGAATTCCCAACATCACATTAAATGTTTGTCAAAGGTGATCTGTCACTGTGGTACCTGTGTGGTTCTAATGCTGTAAAAGCAGCTCCTGTTGTGTTTAATCTTGCCAGGCCCATGAAGAAGACAAGTGTTAGCAGCTTTGTTTATTGATGAAGGATCTGCAGTGTCCCTTGACTACCCCTAAAATACTCAGACCACAAATTAATGTGATTATTTCAACCCCAGCACTGCAATACCCAATGTTGGGCAGAGCTCCAGGTCCTCTCCTCAGGATGGAGGGAGGTCTTCTGGGGTGATTCACTGCACACAGGAGGAATTCAGTATTCAGTTTATTGGTATGTGCTCTTTCCATATGGGTGGCCCCATGGTGATTAATGGCAGCCATGTGCATTAAGCCCCACAAAACACTAATTCCCAGTGGAGTGGAACATCCTGGGATTGGCATCTTGGTGTGGAACTGCTGAGCATTGTCCCCACACTGTGACCCAGAGGGGGAATGCTGATACCCTGCTCATGGCAGCAAAAATCGAGTGTTTCTCAGGGAAAGGGATCCTCGTGCTGTTGATGTGTGCTGGTGGCTTGCAGGACTGAGGTGTTTGCTGAAAAACAGAGCCCTCTTCTGTTAGCTGGCACTAAGACAAGAGATTGCACCTTTGTGCCTCAGCGATTAGGTGGGAACATATTCACAAGCAGTGAGAAGTCATCCATCAGTGGGCAGTGATGCACATCTACCCTAAAGCATGGCAGTAGTTCTATTATGTATCCATTAGCTGCTCCCAGAATCTAACCCTTTCCCTCAAAATTCAATGCCAATATTTTTGGAGCTACTGTTTGTTTTGTGAGAAGCTCGAACCGTGCCTACCCCTTTTATGAATTTGAATTGTTAATGTGAACATTTGAGCTCATTATAACTCTGAAATGTTTCCTTTGTTACCAGTAGCTGACAAACCTGTGCACAGTGTTCAAAAAAACAGTAAGTGCTATTTCTGGGATTGTATTTTCTTCACTGCTGTGCACAACAATATGCTCTTGCCTTCACTAATGAAGCTTTTCTTTAATGAACACAATTAGAGCTAGGCAAACAATGCAGAAATATTTCCCCATGAATATTCATCCAGAGTCTTAAATGAATTCCCTTTAGTTATGTTTGCACCCATTCATTGTCCTTTTTTAGTGAAATTTTCCAAGATTCAATCTTTGATGCTTGAGTAATGAGGAATGAAATTAAGTTTCAGCTCAGGGGTTACCTTCTATTGTCTCACTCATTATTTCCTATGGGTGCTTGCATTTCTGCAGGAATTTCTGGGTGGGGAAGTAGTGTTGGACAAGTAATGTGGATCTGGCACAGTAGATTTGGAGGTGAGACCCAGGTAACAGAGCCAAAAGCAGGAATTTCTGGAGGAGAAAAGGGAGTGAAGAGGCACTTTCGACTGATTACTCCAAGGAGGGTAACAGCAGCTGCTGAGGACAGAGCTTCTGTGTAGTTTTTCTTTTTTTTCTTTTTCCCCTTTTTCTTTTCTTGGTCTTTTAACAGGCATTTCCAGAACCTCAGGTACTGTCAGTGCTGAACAGAACGCTGATCAATGCAGATATGCACACAGCACATTGAGATGTGGTACTTCAGATTTCAGTATTTACTTAACCAAATAAAATAAAATTTGAAACTTCTAAGAAACGCCACTGAATAATCCCAGCCAGCAAAGAAAGCTGAGGGGTTCACGATCTGGTTTTAGATGTTTTCCTGAAGAGAAAAGCAGCAGCAATTAAATCAATTATAGATTCTTTGCTAAAGTCTAATTACACATAGCAGTGTGGAAGAGAGCAGAGCCTCTGCTGGGGGTGGTGAGGGGGCTGTGGAACCTTTCATGTTTTCAAACCCTTGGTGCAACCTCTCCTGAGGGAGCTGCTGCAGTCCCAGAGCCTGCCTGGTGCTCCAGGGTGCTGTCTCATTCTAAGGGATCCCCAAATGAGGCAGATGAACCACTCCTACCATTTCTGGAGGTTCTCTTCAAAGCACAAATCACAGCTTCATTGTTAAATTTCCATGAAGTATCAATGGAGAACTGGGTTTTCTTTTAAATTCTTCTTCCCTAACTTCCCCAAGGATTTGCTGTTCCTAAAGTTTATCCTAGGCTGCTCCTGACCAAGAAGAGCCTAAAGACGCTCCAGGCCTGTACTGTAAGAGTTCAGCGGTTAAATCAGAAAAGGAATAAATACATTAATCAAGACTGGGAGAAGAGGCTTCCTAGCCAGATTCACCAGCATATTTCATAAAGACAATTTTAAAAAATAAAACTATTAAATATTTCCAAGGCATGTGGTCACTGATCGATGCCCAAATCAGCTCCATTTTTGGAGTTTGAGGGTTTGGGAGGAATATTGAAAGATAAATGTAAAGACTTAGCCATAAATACAGAGAGGGCTGTTATCTTGAGAGCTTTAGGAATTAAAGCTTAAAGCCAACCAGCTGATGTATAAGCCAGGTGTGTAAAAGAAGATTATTATGCATTTCATATAGAAATCTCCTGCAAGGTCATTTCAAGTTATAAACCATTTGGATTTTTCAATTTTACATAGTTTCTTCCAGTCCTTGAGTTCAGAGACATTCAATAAGTATGATATAACAAAAAGATCTGTTCTTTTGCATGTGCTGAGCAGAAATAGAAGAGCCTCTGTGGAGCAAAGCTTGAGATAGTTTTAGATTTCAAGGTAAACAGCTGCAGAAATCCTCTTACTGCAGAAAAATTATTAAAATGAAAAAGTCCCAATGTATTCAAAGGACACTGCTTAATATCCTGGTATTTGGTTGTGGTTAAACCAGCCCCTTCCTTTTTGTTTTGATCATCATCTAGCTAGGTAGAGGCACATCTATAAATCAAAAAGACTGCTGTAATCACTTTAAATGTTACTTGGATTGCAACCTTGGCACAAGGTGGTTCAGTGCTAAAAGCTGCTGCACTGTGCTCCCTCCTCAGTGAGGTGATGGCTGGGAGACACCCAAATTCTGCTCAAGGTGTAAGAGTTATGAGACCATGCATTCAATATGGTGAGGGGGGCAGGAGGATCCAGAAAAACACAGCTTAGTGTCCACTTCGCTCATATAAATCAAATATTTCTGCTGGGGGCACCAGGACAGGAGTGTTGTGGAAGGGGGAGAGGTGTTGCCTACACCTGCCTGAACGGAATGGAGCATTGAGCAGGTGTTTCCAGTTCATTCCATTATCATTAGGATCATTAGGGATGCCAGTGATGCCACCTTGAGCTGCGGTGCCTGTGCAGGTTTAGCTGCTCCCAGAGCCAGCCCAGCTGGCAGCGCTGCCAGGGCACTGCTCCTGCCCCATCTCTGACTCCCTCTGACACTGTTGGAGAAACTCACATCTCCCCTGGTCTTGCTGCCTCAGACTGGTTGCTGAAATCCTCCCTGGTTCGTGTTGCTAAGCTGGATCTGGAATCTGCCACCATGAGAAGAGTCTTTACCTCCAGTAATGTTGTGGAGCTTGTGGTTGCTTCTGATGGAAAGGCTGGTGCCTACTTTTGTGCAAAAATAAGGCAAGAGGTTCCCCTCTGACAAAACTTGGTGCATCAGAATGTCTTTGAGGTTGATAAGAATGTCTTTGAATGATTTCCAGCTTCCTCTCTGTTAATTCTGACTGTGTTTCCCACTGGCTTCTTGCATGTCAGTGTCAATGATAAATGCTTTCCAGGGGCCTGCTCCAAATGATTCCCCAAGGTCTGGGTTGAATGCTTAGAATTAGGCTCACTTGACGTAAAACACTTTATATTTACATCACATGTATCTTCTTTATTTCCTCCCCTCTGGTTCCCATTTAGGAATTTCTGTCCTAGTCAGCCTTTCCACTTCACCTCAACTCATTGTCAGAGGAACAATATTGAAGCCTCCAGTTGAGGCAGTTCAGCAATAAACAGTGGGGAGAACAGAAGTGGTTGAGAAAATGCACTTGAGCTCAAAGGGTTTTCCTTGAGATTTGCTTTTAAATAAAAGCTCCAGCAAACTCATTGCTAGATCAGCAGCTGCTCTGAGTTATGTTCCAGGAAAAATGGCTTTTTAGAGAGTCCTTGTTGCCATAATGAGAAATCTGTTAAGAAACAGACACACAGAGATTGTTTTTTATATGAGAAAAACTTATTTGACTTTGGTAAACTCCAAGGGTTTATATTTTGCTCATTACAAAAGCAAAAGGATGGGATGGTGGGTGCCCTACTAACACTGCTCCAACAGAGAACTGAGCTTGGATCATGAACATCACAATTCAGAAAGCTACAATTCCTTTTTCCTGTGCTTTGCTATAGCAGCATCTGAGGCTGCTGCTGCTGGGCACTATTGAAAAGCTCCTCTTACCCCTCCCCAGCAGAGTGGTTTTAGACTATTGCTTCTGTGAATTAGCATTTCCCTCTGTGTACTGGTGCATCGTGCTGGCTGGGTTGTTCTGAAATGAAAAATAATCAGCCAGTCTGGCACAGTGATGGCTGCAAAGATTTGTTCCACAAATTATAAACAACCAGTTTCCTGTCTTTGACATGGAGTTTCAAAATATGCAAGGCATTAATCACTAATTACTAATTTTTTATAAGCCTTCAGTATGAGATTTGAGCTGTGTTTGTTGTGTAAGTTTAGTGTTAAAATACCATGTAGTTTGAGGATGTACAAGTCATCACTTGTGTATTCCTCTTTGTAAACAGTGAGCATCCTTTGTTACAGGTGTTTGTAAAGCACTGGATGCATTGTTGGAGCAATGTGAATGATAAATATTCTTCACATAGAGAAGGATAATAATGCTCTATTCAAACGAACAGCTAAATCCCTGAGTTTATATTATTTTCCCTCCTTTATGCAGAAGGGTGTGTAATGTCTGGCAGCTCAGAAGTTGTATTCCTTCCCTTTCCCCAGCAGGTAGAGAAAACAGCAACCTGACTGATGTAAACACTTCTCAGGTGTTTCTTGGCACCTGTGGGGGTTGTGTAGCATCCACACAGATTTAGAATTTGGGGGGTTGAGCTGAATGACTTCATTTGCACTTTCATGCAAATCAAATCAGCTTCACATGCTATGCAAACAGCAAAGCCAAGCCATGGAAGGTTTCTAGGGCTTTTCTCAATTGAGTGGAGAGCAGCTGTAATTCCAGGCACAAGAGAAACCTCTCCTGTGCCTTGCTGTCCCTTCTCTCTCCTCTCTGCTGAGATCTGTGGTGGGAAGCCAGCACTTCTGGAAGATGCAGTTTGGAGGAAGAGCTGATGTTAATTTACTCACTGCTCAGTGTCTACTTCTATGTCTTCTCCTACCACTGCTCCTGACTTTTGCATCCAGCACCACCCAAATTTGGGCGCTGCTTCGTTGTGTTGTGTGGAGACCATGTAACTTGTTGAATTGACAATTATTTTAGTGCTGTGAATTCTCTTTTGAATGAGTCTCGAGACCTTTTTTTTTCACTTGATGCCTCTTTGCCCTGGCCCTGTTAAGGGCTAGAAAAGCAACAAGCAGACCTGTAAAATGATGGCCAGTTTGCAGCATAAGTTGACATTTTTTACCATAGCACAAAAAACAGTGGTTTCCATAGCAGTGTTCTTCAGAGCTCGGGTGAGTACTGATCTCTCTTCTTCATTTTTAATTGAATTTTTAAACTAATTATGCTTCTTTGTTTCTCTGCACTCTGTTTTGTATTTTCCTCATGTAATATTTTAGCAAATTAATTAATTGGTCAACCACAGCTGGTTTTGCCCTTTGTAGTGTATCGACCTCCTAATCACTTCCTTCAGAAGCTTGGGATTTGTTCCAAGTGACACCTTCATCAGGCACCCACCTTTTTTTTCGTTTTTCTTTCTTTTTTTTTCCCCAAATTGATTCTTTTCACAGTAAGGCCATAGGTCATAGCATAATTTGAAAAATAACTTTCAGAAACAGTAACTTTCAAGTGAGTGTTTAAAATGAAAATAAGAGAGCTTGTGCTTTTCTTTGTTAATTTATAGTCAAGTATCTGCACTGGTTGCTGCACTGCTGCTAGCCTGGAATTAACAGTGATCCTCATATACTTAAATATTTAGACATTTTTAAATGTGTTCATATGAATTTTTTTTTCCTACAAAGTAACAAACAAGTTTTTCCAAGCCTGACCTGTTAGGACTAGGAAGCATGTGCTCAGGGACGACAGTCTCATCAGTCTAATCAAAGTGTCCCTTTTCACATCTGGCTGAAGACCAGAACCAAAGCCAGATGTTGACTGGTGAACACTTCCAGGAAGAAACCAAGCTGGGCAGTCTGACCTGCTCCTGGGTGATGTGCAGAACACAACTGCAGCTGCAGAGTGTTCTCCTTATTTCCCATTTTTCTTCTGAAGGGTTCATGCAGTCATCAGCATGGATTTTTCCAAACCCCATTAGCACACTTCCCCTTCCCCCCGTTATGTACTGCTCTTTATTCACCATTGTAGGTCTGCAAATATGTATCAGGGCTGGCAGAGATGCAATGAAGGCACCCTAATTAGCCATTAGTGTTCACATATTTTATTTTTCTATAGTTTTACCTCAGGTGTCAAAAAACAGAGGCAAGGTTCTTCAGGCTGCAGTTGTTGAGAGCATTCACCAAGGGTCAGACTCTGCTGTGCTCCTCCCAGATTGAAACTTCCTTCAGTCTCCCTAATTAACAAATGCAGATTCACTGGAAAGATAATTTCACAAAATTCATGTGGAGTCACTGGAAGATGCCACAGACAGCTCAAGCGGTCTGCCAACAAACAGCATTTTTATTCCTGCTAATTATTTTTTAATGATACTATTAGTAATTGGAACTCACTGTATACAGCACACTCCAGATAAAGATCTCAGCAAGTTTTACATAATGTGAAGCCTCATAGAACATCAAAGATTCGGGTGAGTGAGTTTCTTTTATAGGCAGTTTATACACAACTCTCAGGCTCATTCTCCGCTCCCAAATCCAAGTGTGGCAGAGCCACAAGCTGGAGTGAAACACTGCCTGGCTCCCCGCCCTGATCCCTGTTGGCTGTTTGACTCCATCATCTGGTTTTGTTCTCTCAGGGTGCTGTTTGTCACTGTCCCCCAAGGACTTTGATGCACCAGCTCAGTCCTGTGCCTTTCAGCCGTGCGAGAAGTTGCTGCTTGAGATCCCCCTGCTCTGGCAGCATCCGCTTCCACCCTGCTGAAGCCACCACAGACAGGGATGGAAGTCTTTGCATGTAGTGTGCCAGTGATTAATACATCTGCTTCACCCAGAAATGAACATGAAGCTAATTAATCATGACTTTTGCAAATCGTTAAGCTGCTGAAAGAAGAAAATGAAACACAAGCAGTGCAACGTGTTGTTTAACTGCTCAGCTCTGAGTGCCAAGTGGCTCAGACCAGCAAGTGGTGGATGTGCCTGCCCCCC
>VZRZ01002329.1:644576-711383 GCA_013398175.1 Climacteris rufus | reverse complement strand
GCCTGCCCCCCCCCCCAGATGTCTGTGATTGTTATTCATAAATATCTCTGCCCCAGGAATAAATCATCCCTCAGTGCTCCAGAGCAGCAGCTTTTTTTCCTGACAGCTGGGAAAACCTGTCCTGTATAAACGTGTTCATTTACAAAGGCTGCAGGTTTGGGGTTTGCCTGTGTTTCAAAATAGGAATTTTAAAAAAGAAAAAGCACAAGCACTCTATCACCCTAAGCTAATTGTATTCATGATGAGAGGTGATTAGAAAAGCTGAGTTTTGTCTGGTTTGAGGGGAGATAGGACTTGATTGGGACTGAGGAGGGGAGAGATGACTTGTCTCTGGAAAACTCTCTGGCTTTTCTACAGGAAGGGCTTCTTTCCCAGGCACCAGGAAAATTTCCAGATAAACTCAACCTGAGTACAGACAACGTGTCCAAGAACATATTTATGTATCTGCAACTAAGGCTGTGGATAAGAAGATCCGTTATTTGTTACAGTAGAGTTAGCTTGGAAAACAAGGACCTGCCATCCCCCTCTTTCTCAGTGTTTCCTGCAGGAGGGAAAAAAAAAAGCGCACAGCTCTGTTCGTTCCTTTCCTCAGAGATGCCATGACCTTCTCTTCCACTTCTTTATTCAAATCTGTGCAAAGTTAGAAGTTGCAGTGCATGAAGTTGTTATTGTGCCTTCCATGCAAATTAAGCTGTTCTTGTGGTCCTGTCCAATTTTTGGAATTTATCTCTTTGTGGCCAGGCTGGCCTTCAAAGCAAGTGTCTCTCCAGCAATGTTTTGCTTAGGCAGGCACAGAAATATTCTTGACTGTCATTTTAAAGATATTTTCAGTGTTTGACTTTTGCATGCAAGAAGAAACATCCTTTCTTCCTGTCCTCTGCACAGGTGCTTCAACTTTAGGTTTTGTTTTCATCCTTAAGTCATGTTTAAGGCACATCCTTAAGTCATATCTACACAGAAGGAAAATACAAGCTTTGGGATTTTTTTTTCTGTTCACAGGAAAATGAGATTCAGAAGTCATTAATTCCAAAAATTAAATCATTCCATTGTAAATCTACAGCTCCAGTAGGTGGTTTTCCTTGGTTGTTAAATTATTTTGTGTATTAGTCTGCACTTGAGAGATAAACTATAGGGAGAGGATTTCAGCAATATGTCATTCTGCTTAACTACTTTTTATCTTTCATGTTAAAAAACAAAACCAAAACACAAAGAAGCAAATCAGCTCTTCCAAGAGCACCCTTGGTGCTGGTGAGGGAGTTTGCTGAAAGGCAAACAGAGGCTGTGGCCACACACTTATCAAAGGAGGGGGGAATTTGGCCCCTTCAGATTAGTAACTGAGACAAGAGCAATGTTTTAAGGCTGGAAAGAATTACTTTTTTTTTCTTGCATCCCTCTTCAAGCTGAAAACGAGGGATTAGATCTCATTAATGGTTAGTCAGAAGGATAAACCACAGTGGAACAGCCACTGGAAACTACCATGGTCCCTCTGTAGTTGTGGCTGTGGAGGGACTGGCTGCACCCTGGCTCAGGTGAGACAGCAGAGACTCTCACAGACTGGTTTTTTTATGGTTCTTGCTGCTTTGGTGGATGTTGTCAAGTGAGTGGGTGGTGAGGCACAAGTACCCAACATTGATTCTGTTTTTAGTGGGTCCCAAAGGATTTAAGTGTATAATTTCTGTCCCACAGCCTTATTGTTTGCAATGATTGATTTTTGTTTGCTATTATTATTTTAATAGCCATTTCCTAGTTGTGTGACCTGCTGCACAAACCTGTTATCCCTCAGACACCAGAGCTGGGATGCTCCTGTCTCCTGCTCTGTGCTGGCTGCTGTGCACTAATGCCAGGTGCCAGGTCAGATAATGGGGTGAGATCAGTCACAGCAGCCCTGAAGTGGCTTTAGATCACTCCATGGGGCTGTGATCGATCCGAGCTGCAGTCTGCTGCCTCCCAGACATCTGTAAGCATTTGCTGTGTCGGCTGATTTGATTTCTTCTGAACGGAATCAGGGTTTTTACATTTGTCTTTGCTGTTTGCTTAGTGTCAGCAGAGAGAAACACATTAAAGAATAAAACACTTCATAACTTTCTATGGTTTCTTCCTATTTTGAACTCTTTCCTACCCCTTCCTTGACAGCAGAGATGGCAGATGCTGTGCTTTTGTAGCTGTTACAGGTGGATCTTGTGCTGAATTTGAGCCACTTTTGGGAAGCCAGCAGTGTTGTGGCTCTGAATGGTTGTGTGCTCTTTGGGGAGATTGTTCTGAAAGTATCAGAATGCTGAGTTTGTGCCTCAGTCTGGCCGTGATGGTATTATCTGGTGTCTGTGTGGGCTGCCTGCTGTGCAAATGGTTCATGGCACATCAAGATCCTTCCTAATTCAGCTTTGATCTGTGCCCACCCTCTCTCACATGGTTGTAATGTAGACTTGAACTTCTTGTCAGCTTTTTAAAACATGAGAAAGCCTCTTTCCTTTAGTCTTGCAAAGCTCCTGATTACTGGGGAACTCCCCTAGACTAAGCAGGCATTAAAGTCGTGATGGACTTTCAGAAAATCACCCATCTGTGATATTAAAGAGCTTTTGGAAGCATTTTACAGGACCCTGCAGCACACATCTACCTGGCACTACCAAAGACCTAAAGGATAAATCTTGGTCTCAGATTTGGTGTTTGGGGAGTAGAAGCACAAAAATGAGAATGTACTTTTAGAAGAAGTGAAAATCAATGTATTGTGCCAGCAGTAACATAGCAGTTGTATTCCTGCATTTTTCAAAGGCTAAATGCCTAGGAACATTTTTTAAATTATTTGCAATTTTCAGTTGATATAATATTATTGAAAGGTTGATGTTTAGATGGGAAAATGTATAATAGTCCTGTGGAGCACATGTCAAACACTGTATCTTGGATCTGCAGCCCAAATTTGGATTAGTGTGTTCTTGGCTGTAGAGCTATACCACACGTGCCTTTAGAAAGGTGGTAGCACAGCTGCATAGTAAATGGCAAAAAAAAAATAATTTAAATTAGTGGTTTGATATCAGGAAGCTTCAGCCGACATCTTCTATAGAAAATGTCACACCAAGTACTGCTAAATATAGATCCAGAATTGTGTGAGCAGAAATTCCTGTGCCTCACCAAGGCAGCAGCACATGGGCTGGAATCCAGGGAGGTGAAGTGATCTGAGCTAAATTATATTTGGTAAAGCCAGGTTTTAGCTTAGTCTTTAAGGCAGTTTGACCAACATTAGCTGGGTTTTAATTGCTCCACGTTTTTAAAGCAAGCAAACCTTGTCAGGAGCATCTATGGCAAAAATAGACTGAAAATGTCAACACTGTTGAAATTAAACCACCTGTCTATTCAAGCCTCTCTGTTCTTGAAGGCGCAATTTTGCTCTGTCACACCAGGTCCAGTTCTCATTTGTTCATGTGGAATCACATTTGAAAGTGAAGGGTAGTTTGACCTCATGGTTATCTTTATTCCCGTTTGCTCTGCAGTTACCAATGCAGATCCATCTGGAAAGAACCAAGTACCTACTGTAATTTTCATTACCAGCTGAACCATCCCATGTTTCTAAAGGGGCAAAGCCTAGTAAACACACTTCTTGTCTCTCTCTTCCATTTTATTTTTACTGTCACAATGCTACAGACACCTCAGTAGGTAATCAGGATATCCTTAATTAAAAAATCTACTTAATTGGGGCATCTTCCAGGGAAATGAATTCAGCCTAGTGGCATTTAATTATATTGCTTAGGGGAGCTTTAGTGTCTCTTAACTACAACTTCATCAACAGTGTCTTTGGAAACTTTTCCCCTACTCCAAATCCTGCCTATCTGGGACACACCCTGTCCATCAGAGTGAGTGGATGCTGCTCGTAGGTTCTTTTCTGTCAAACTCTGCAGCTCTCAGAGCAGCTCCTTCAGTTATGTGCAAACCAGGAGCCTAAGCTGGGTCTGGCCAAGGTAAAATTCACCCCTGGACAGAGAATTTGGAGCAGGGAGATGCTTCACATCAGCTCTCAGAGTGGCTGAGGGTGAAGTGTTGCACAGACTCCTGTAGCTCTGGGGTTTAGCTGTGGCACTATTGCAAACTTCACTGCATAAGCTAAATTTTTGTTTCTTAATGCTGTTCCTCACCAACTAAAGCTGTGTGGACCTTGAGTATTGCTTGATATTGAATGTTGCATGGTATTGCTTGATCTGAGCTTTAAATTGGATCAGAAGGCACATCCCTCTGTGATACACAAACTTACATTCTGATCCACTCCTCAGTATTTTCCAGGGCTGTTGATTGTGTCACAGTATGATGCCACACTCTTGGAATGGAAAGCAGGGGGAGGGAAAGGTTTAGAGGTTCCACTTCTGACACTAAAGCCACACATATGACAGTGAAAAATGAGAATTGGAGCATCAGTGCTGCTGCCAGAATTAATCTGTGGTGCCCAGTGTGAACTTTACGTGTGATGACCATGGATTTATGTTAAAAAAGTGTCACTGCAATAGAACAGTGCTTTAGTTAACCAGGTCCGTTTTCAAATGAAAGCATCAAACTTGCAAATCAAGCAGTTTGTTGTTAATTGCTGCATTTAAATGCCTCTTTTAATAAAAGATATTGTCTCTTGCTGCCTAATTCAGAACGTTAAAAATGCTGAACTAAAATATCTGGAATATCTGCCAGCATTAGGACTTTTAGCATAGTTGCTAAAATAAAATCCTGAGCTACCCCCAAACTAACACTAATAAAGGATTTTATTGATGGGAGTGTTATTTGTTAACTGAGTTGTGCATACTTCATATCAACTTTCTTTGAATAATTCTTGTGGCATGCCTGCTTTCCTAATTTTCTAGACTGCCTCCAGCAAAAAAACTTTTTCATGTATCCAGTAGCTTTCTATATTTAATTAATTTGCATTCTCTTGCTTTTTAAGGACAAATGGTATGGTCAATTTTGACTACAAACTCTTAGTTTAAAAAGTTAGCATTTGCAAATTCAAACAGCAGCGGCTCGGTAATTCCAGTGTCATTATTTGCACTTGGAGTCTTCTTCCTCTCCCAAATGAGAGAGAGCTCTGTTACACAAAAATCAAACACTGCAACCTACAGCAAGTGCATATGAATTAGGAGATGGAAAAGATCCAAGGTTAGTTACACACAAAAGTGAAGCCAATTAGGCTGTTTCATTTCCTGGTGAAGAGTAACTCAGGGAAGTTAAGCATCACAGCAAATTTTCAATTAAGTACAAGAGTTACTTTTCTATTTTAACAGTCACTTTAGGTACATGGCTGTTATAATTAGTGGCATACCTGGCATTTTAAAGACTGACATGAATAATGGAAAGGCCTTTATTTCAGCCTTCCAGTTGTGATACTTGGCTTTTATTTTTAATGACTGTGTAAGATCAGGTTTGGTTAGCGCTTCAACTGCAAAGTGGGTAATGCTGCTCATTTTGAAGAGCAGATGTCCAGCTACACCAAGTTAAATTCTAATTTGGGATGTGCAGAAGTGTACCCAGACTTCACAGCTTTCAACTCCTGAGCCACCCTCAGGGTATTCCAGATTTCCAAGAGGATCTGCTGCTTCCACTCCTGCGACCCAAACGGTGCTGGTCTGTGTCCCCCACCCAATAAATTCTTTTTCCCACCTCCCCCTGACACATTTGTGCTTCTCTGTAAATTTATTGTTCATGTCCTTGTGGCTTTTGGAGCTAATTGGCAGGGGCAGCCCAAACCAGTATAAACTCAATTGAAACTGGCATTCAGGTAGCCAAAGAGCAGGTTGAACTGGAATGAATTAGATTCCTGACTGACTCAAACCTTGCACAAGTGCTGAGTATAAAGGAAGCTGGAAGTCAGACTTGGGTCTGTGCTGTTCCAGCTCCAAGCAGCTCTCTGGGAGCAGAGCCTGCCTGCTACAAAACACTGATTTTTCACAGGAGTTGTCCCATTGGCAGGAAGGGCTGTCCTGACATCATGAGGTTTGAAAAGTAGCTTCCAGTATATTCAGCAGCAGGCAAATACTGAAATTGGGCAGTCAGCCAGATTGGTCCATCCTTCATTAAACACAAAATCGTATTTCCCATAATATTTGTTTGAAACCATTAACCAAGCTCTGTGTTTTGTGCCTTGAATTACCATAAAAAGCAACCTACCTTTTAATCTTTTCATTCTGGTTTCAAAAACTGCATTTAATGCTGGTTTTGGAGATGAGGAATTTCTCTGGGCCTGGCCGTATCTGGAATTTTGTTTGAGATAAAATGCTATAGGAATGCAGGAGGGAAGGGGCTGGGGGTGACACAGCTGGGCTCAAACCTTAGCCCAGGCTCCCTGTGAGCTGGGGCAGCTTTTGCTCCTCTGGTAAAGATTTCTGGCAACCAAAGAGCACAAATGCAGGATGAATCTGACTAATTGCATCCTTGCTTATGCACAAGTGGTGCATAATAGATATTTACAAATCAGGCTGCTTTTCAGACGTCAACACAATTTTATGTTTGGAAGATGGAGCTGTGCTAATTTCATTTTGTACTCTGAAATGAGAATGAGCAAAATGAAATGAGGCTCAGTACTGATTCTGTGCAAATCTTTCCATTGTAGTTGGCTATAAACAAAAGAAGTTCATGTAACCCCATTGGTTTGGCCTTCATGGATGAGATCTGAAACAGATTTTTGTACACTGGAGCTCGTGATACTGAGTAAAGCAGATGTGCTCTAACTCAAAGCAGGGCTATGAAGGGGTTTTGATCATGGAAGGTTTTTCCACTGCTGGGTTGGACTGTGCTAGCTGGGGAGCAAAAATTTTAAATCTTTATATTTAGCTCTGGCTCTGTTAGATATTTTTCTGTTTGTTTCAATAGAAGTGTTTCTGAAAATATAAATATATTTTTGCAATACTCACTATTCTGTAGGGGGGTGAAGCAAAACTCAAGCTGTTGATTCTTGTAAGAGTTAAGTTTCACTCCATGTATTGAAATAGGACATTTACCTTAATAACCAGTCCCTCTGGATGTTCTGCTGTGTTCACAGCCTTAATTTGGCCTTTGGGGGAGGGGGGGTGCTTTTCACAGAGGTGTTCAAAACCTGGAGGAAGGTGGAAAAGAAACCCAAGCCAAATGCACACACACACAAAAAAATCAGCAATAAAATCTGACATATTCATCTTAACTATTTGCCTGAATCTCCACTGGAGTTGCTTTGGTGACCCTGGCAAGTTGTCACTCTGTTTCCTTTCTCTGTTGTTCAAATAATCGGGTTTTATTTGCTGGAGTGCATGCCAGCAGCACTTTCGCAGCTGTGTTACAGACAGGCTGTGCTAAAATACAGGACAGGGACATTTTCTGAGACAGTAACATCATCTCCTCTCTTCTCTGTTCACGCTCAGGTTCCTTCCCCTTTCTTCTTGGCCTCATCCCATCCCTTCAAATTTTAGTGACCCCATATCATGCAGTTTTTGCTCAGGAAATAAATTCTTTTGAAGGCATAAGAGAGTCTTGCTGCTGTGGATTGCCCTTGCCCCTGTTTCAGTGTGTGAATAACTCCCCTGGAAGAGAAGCTGCTCATCAGCTGAGGTGGCAGAGTGGGGTCCCAGGGTTTAATCCAGTGACTCAGTGCATTGTGATCTAAAAGGCTTTTCTCTAGAGGGGAAAAATGCTTCAAAAGTTTAATACTTTGTAGAGATAAACTGTTCCTTTTAAAGCCATTGTTGTCTTGTTCTGATCCATCATCTCGGAAGAAATAATTCAAAGTGCTTTTATGTCCCTCTCTGTGCTGCCTGCAAGCGAAATATTTAAAGCAGGCTGTGTGCTGTAATCCTGAATTCAGAGTGGGGACTTTTGTGAGGTTAGAGCTCACAGCTCACTTTTTTCCCCACTATTTTTGTCCTGTTTTCTTTTTCTTCTCTTTTTTTTTTTTTTTTTCAGATTATCCTAAGGTTGCAGGAGGTCAGAGCAAACACAGAGTACCTTTTTGAGAGAGAGTTATTCAGCAAGGAATGATGTAAAGTAACAGCAATAGTTCTGAAGGGAACTTGTGGCTTCATGAAGTGCTGCTGGTCCTTCCCTCCTACCTAGAGACTGCAGTGGGAATGTTAAAAAGGGCCCAGCATCAATATCTCCTGAGATATTGTGTTAAAAAAAAAAATCTAAATGGCAATGAAAGCAAAGACTCTCCAATCACCTAGAAAACAAAATTAAATAATTTTTAGGTCTGTTGCAATATTTAACATCAGCAGTACATCTGTACCATAGAAGAAATATATGAACAGAGCTACCTGAAGTAAAAGGGAAATTATTTGCTCAGAAGTAACCAAATTAAAACATTTTAATCTTTACCGAATGTTCTTATTTTAGTCCTGAAGCAAAGTTGCCTTGAAACACTCACCTGCTGGGGGAAGTGTTTCTAACAAAATAGCTTTGAAAAGGAACTTTATGTTGAGAAACCAGAGAGGATTTTAAATATAAAAGTATATATTTAAAGATCAGTTTTGCTGTACTCCTGTAGTACAGGGAGAAAACACCTGGGGGTGAAGGGGAAAACACCTCTCCCCACAGCTGCAACTTAAAAAAACAAAAATGCAATAAGACTGTTACTGTTTAGGCTGATTTTATTTTATTTTTCTTTATTTTGTTTTTTTCAAAGTACTCTAGGAAGGAATGTACATAAAACTAATAGAACAAAAATGCAGTGATTTAAAAGGTAGGAGGCTCATAATGACGCCCTTAAGATTTGTACAATCCAAATTCCATGTTCCTGTTTCTTCTTTTATACCAATATTTTCTTTGATTGCTTCTTCCTGAAACCTTCCAGCCACTGGATTCAATGATAGCTATTAGCAGGAAGGGGATAAAGAAGTGATTTTGTGTAATTAAAAATTGTCTTTCTAAAAGTAGGAAGCAGTAGAGAGCAGTTTTGCCACGCTCCTACATAGTTTTATATTTTTATACATTCTTAAGTCTCTTCCTGTTTTAATAAATCTTCCTTAGGTAAGTGAAATAAATGAAGTCCATGGACACCCTCCATGTAAGACACCTTCACAGAAACATGGAATTTTTAATAAGAAATAGAGGAATCTTTTTAAGGCTTTAGAGCCTCTTCACGTAGGAAACTGAGACAGTCCTGATGAATCGGGTCAATGTTTCTGTTGTATATTTGAAAGCCGTGCATGTATATTTAATATGTTCTAATATTTGATCTTTTGCATATCTGGCTCAGCTGCATTATGTGATGTAACTCTCATTTGATGCCTGGTTCCACCAGAGCTCACAGCAGATTCTGATGGGTGTTGAGACCAGGTTAATAATGCAAACTGCTTTCTATGAGTCGTTTCTCAAAGTGACTCGGGACTTTAAAGGATGGGCCTGCCCTCCTCTCTGAAGAATGTCATCCCTGAAGTGATGAGCTGATGCCATTTGAGAGTTGTTCCCAAACCAGCCTCGGGTCCAGCAGCGAACTGGGGGTGAAGACACTGCCGGTGTGTGACTTGTTTCAATGCCTGCTTGGTTTGGAGGGGAAACCTCACTGAGAGAGCAGCACTAACAGGCAGTAGATTTAGTGCTGATTCCTGTCAGGAAATCCGTGTTGTACAGGTGCAGGTGCTGCCCCAGTGTGGCTCCATCAGCCACTGAAGCTGGGCTGGGGCTGAGGGCACAGATGGGTGCCCTCTGTGACCCATGAGAAGCCTCCTTGCTCTGAGGTTTCAGTGCACGGTGCAGCAAAATCCCCATGAATTTGAGGATATTGTGTCCCCTCTTCTCCTCCTGGCAATTCAGGCCCTGAGATGGCTCCTGCTTTTCTGCTGCTGGGGTGCAGTGTGGCAAGGAAAGTGTGTTTTCCACTCAGATACACAGGATCCATCACCCTTCCCGTGGCAGTGCCCTGTTCCTGGCACGGCAGTGCTAATGAGAGCAGCAGATGACAATTAAGCATTCGTGGGCACTCCCTGGAACGAGGAGTGTGGGTCAGAACGGCCTCTGCTGTCGTTTCCATCACATTAAATTGTGAGCCTGGCATCTCGTGTGCCTTCCTCTGATGCTGATCCTGAGTGTGAAGGATGAGGCTGCAGGGAGCTCCTCAAGCAGCTGTTTGGTGGTTCTGGCTGGGAAGCACTCTCCCCACAAGCAATATCACACTCTGCTCACTTTGTTAAATGCACAGGGAGGGAATTACAGGCTCAGGCTGGAAGAGATTGGTAGCACAGAGCTTTATCATGCAAAAAGAAGATTGTGCCCCCAGAGAAAGCGAACCTTTCTGGAGCTCTGTGGTTCAACAGGATGCTGGGTGCGTCTTTCCCTGCAGTCAGCCAGCATGGAGAGCAGAGTGAAGTATACTTGCAGCCTTTCTTATGCTCTTCAAAGAGAAAAGACACAGTACAAGCAGGAAAAGTGTGTGTTTCTGCTGGGTGAAGTTATCTGGAGCTGATTTCTTGCTGGCAAGGCTCAGTTGTTCAGTTCTCTAGGGACACCTTCTGCTTTGATTATCATGGACCTATTCTGCCCATGTGCCAAACTGACCAAAGCAGTGGTAGGACATTTAAAAAACAAATTCTGCTTGAACTTGGACATATATTTGGTTGTATCTGGAGGTGCCTCTTTGCTCAAACAACTAATTTAAACAAGTACCTGCCTTTCCCCTTTGATTTGGAAACTTCCTGGGCAAGTGGTTCTGGTCAGTGAGAAAGAATTGTACAAATCCAGCTCCTCTTGTAACACTTCCAACCACCCAGGCAATATCACAGCACCAGGGGGCTGGGCAGGCTGTTGGATTGAGTTGGATTGTGTCCTTTTGCTGTTCTCACTCAAGTAATCAAGCCCCAAGTGAGTGTGTGCACCTGCCAATACATGTGCTGCCAAAACACCCATATAGCTGTGTTAAGAGGAACACTGCCTTTCATTACAGGTTACAATTTTTCTTGGTTACTTGCAGGTTGTTGCTGAAACTTGAAAATAAGACTCAAATTGCCAAGATGGGCCCTGCTGCTCTGTCTTATTCTCTTTCCAGATCTTTCCTTGAATATTAGCTGAGTATTACACTGCTTAACAAGGCTGGCACTGTAAATATATCCTTTATTCCCATGCAAACAGCTTTGAAAGAAGAAGTATTAGAGGGTGAGAATTAATAAGGCAGTATTAGATGTGCTAATTCCACTTTACTTTTAGCAGTTCTATTGAAAAAGCAGTGAGCTTTTTATTTTTGTGACAAGACCTGTGACTTGGCAGCATAATTGGTGCAAAATAGACTGCCTGGACAAGCTTGATTTGATAGGATCTAACTCCAGGAGGCAGGAATGTTGCACTGTGCAGAATCTAGTTTTTAAGAGTTTTTGGAGAAGTCTGAAGCTGAAAAATTTCCAAAAGTAGTTGGGGAATAATGGGGGAATACCAAGTTTTATTTGTCTAAGAATTTAAAACCAAAAAGCATGAAACCAACAAAACCCCTTTCTTCATCCTTTTCTTTTGCCTCTCGTTTCCACAGTTGTGATTTCCCAGCTGCCCTGGCTGCTCTGAGATCTTTAGAGCCTGAGTTCACTCTGAACTTCAACCTTGAGTTGAATGTGTCATTTCTCATAGGAAGGGAAGAAAAAAATGCAGAAGCCTTAACCATGGCCTTAGGAAATGCCACCTGGGGATGAAGCTTAAGTATTAATCTTCCAGCAGTTAAGTGGCACTAGTTCTCAGGACATACAGGTGACCCTCCTGCAATCACTCTACCCAGTAGGCTACAACTCTGCCTAATTATCTCATTTCTATCTTTGAGCTTTCCCAGCCACCCCTATGGCAACAAATCCAGTTCATCCCTAAAGCTCCATGTGCAGCAATTGGACAGGGGATCTCTAAATAATTCCCTTTGCTACTCGTGGGGGAGGTACAGGAAGGCCCTTTAAACCACTGAATGCTTTTCTTTTCCTTGATGTGTGTTCCTTCTTTTTATCTTGGTCATCCCTCCACTCCAGCAGAATACTCCTGATTCCCTGTTCCCACTGCCCAATGCTTCTCTGGGGACAGTGAAATACATTTGTCCCCTCTTTGGAGCAGCCACCTCCAGCTCCTCTGAGGCTGCTGCTGTCAGAGCTCATCCTGCCTCCAGCAGCAGCTCAGAATTCCATGGCCCCACGCCTGGGCAGGGATGACGGGACAGGTGAGGACCACACAGGCAGAGGAGGGGAAGGGCAAAGAGCTGCCCTGTGAAGGACAAGATAATCTGTAATACAGCATTTTCTATGTAAGGTAGGTATATTGTTTTGTGCAACCATTGCACTGCTTGCTTTCTTGCCAAGTCTTTTGGAGGTTACTGATCTGAGCAGAAGGGAAAGGTCTCAGATAGGAAATTATGGAGTCGAAAGGAGAAATTTATCTCAGTGCAGCCATTTCAATTTAGCTGGAGGTTTTTCTTTTCTCCTTTTTTCTTTTTCTTACTTTTTTTCCCCTCTCCCCCCCCCATCTGTCCCCAATACACTCACCAGATGTTGAGAGAATTCACTGTTGTTCCTTCACTAACTTGAAAGCCTTAGGTATTCAGTGCTTCTCTAAGCTGTAAATCTGGGAAGCCCCTTTGGAAACAGCAGCTGCAATATGCTAACAATGGCTGCATCACACAATGTGTTGAGATGAAAAGGAGATCATTTCCTTGATCTCACTTCAGAAGACTGGCATGTCTCTTAGCAGAACTCATTGGGATGTTGCTGTCTTTAATTAAAGAGTGTATCATCATGCACACAGGAAGGTCTCCAAAAGGCTGGATTCAAGTTGCACAGACAGCCTTAATTTTTGCATTGCCTAGCATTCAAATACTTGACTTGCAACTTTAATGGTGTTTCCCCTTAAAAAATTATTTATAAGCAGTTTTCTAGGGGAATTGATTTTCTTGTTTAACTTTCAGCTGTGATTAAGTGACATGTAATTTTTTTGTCACATAAAACACCAGCAAGACTGGACCCACTTGTCACTTGGGTAGCTGAAGAAGTAACCATGGTTGTAGGTTGCCATTCCATGACTGGATCCATGTTAATTTGAGACAGACTGAGTTTAACAGATGGTGAATAACAGAAGTCAGGAACCTCAGTTTCCATTTTTTATGCTGGTTTACTCAGGCTCTCTGTCCCAATTTTTTTGTTCCTTTGAAGTTTTTGGGTTATGAAAAATTATGTTCACAATTTTAGAACAGGAGTTATGAATTTCTATCATTACAATGCACTCTTCTTCTCAAATCTGGAAGAGCTATTTTCACCTCTCCCCTTGTATCTGGCTTCATACTTTAAATATCTATCTGAAATATTTTTGATTATTAGTGCAATCAGCCCCCATCCTTCTTGGAGTAATTAATTAGAATAGTCCTCATTATCTTCTTTTGGAAGAACAAAAACAGCTTTGAGTAGGTAGGAACTAAGGGAAAATGAGATACCAGATCACAACCTTCTTCTGCACTCCAGTCAAACCATGTTCACACATTTACAATGTACACAGCAGTTCTTTTATGAGTAATACAGTAATAATTCAATGTGTAAGCACATGGTCTCAGTGGCAATATATAGGACTTGAAACTGAAAATATGGCTGAAACATTGTCTCTCTCTATTGCCTTATATCAGAAAGACTTGTCTGTGCTGTACAGAACCTGCTGCTTGCAACTTGGTGGTTGGTAAGTGGAGTTCTGTCGTGATGTCTCCTGGTGACTATAGCCAATATCACACCAAAGACCCCTAGTTAAATCTGAAAATGCAGGGAGGCTGCAGGGAAATCATTGTGATGGAAATGCATGCAGTAGCTGTGTGCTGCATTGTTTAATCTGAATTCCTGACTGGAGATTTCATCACTTCTCCCTGGTTATTCAGAGCAGGGCTAAGTAGGGAGGATTGAGCTGCATTGGGGTAACATGCAAAGGGCAGTAGAGAGGTCCAGAAAAGTGTAGGGCTGAAGTCCAGAGTTTAGCCTAATATTTCAGTTAGAGCTGTTAACACTGCAACACATGAACAATGCAGAAAAATGGCTTTGAACACAAAGCCCATCCTATCCTATGACTAGTTCAGTCTAAGGTAATGTAGCATCTCCTACGTCATCCCCTTTTATCATGTGTAATCAATGTTACACTTAATGCAGCATGACTTGTCAAGTGATTAAGGACCTGGTGGGGACATTAACAATGTAAAACTTTATTTGCATTTACACTAATGATTTTATAATGAGAGTTTTATTATATTAATGAAGACTGCTGAGAGGAGAAGGGAAAAACAAGCTGAAACTCCTCTGTCTTTCTTAAATAGAGCACCCTCTGCTAGCACTTAGTTGACAGAGGTGTTTATTTACAGAAAGGAAAACGTGGGCATTTGGAACAATTAATTATGGAATGGTTAATACACTTGGTGGTAATTGTTGTATTAATTGAGTTATTTTGGGGGGGGTCTAGAAAATTTATTTATACAATAATTCAGAGAGGAGAGAAAAGTTTAAAATACCTGCATTTGTATCTTAATTGGTACCATATCTCAGTAACAAAATAAGAGATAAAAACACCTGTGAGAGCAGATTATTTTTAGGCAGAGGTATTCAGGCACACCATGAACTGCTATCCCTGCTCTGTGCTGTTTCAGTGAGTTACAAACCTTTTTAGCTAAAGCAGAAACCTGGCAAAGCTTGAGCTGTTGCCTGTAGTATGCAAGCACTGCAGAACTCCAAAGAAAATTAACTAATCCTGGATGTGATATGTGAAAAGCAACATCAGCTGCTTAGTTACCCTTCCAGATGTTGCCTGAAGGAAAAATTTAAAAACAAAAGAACCCTGACAAAAAAAACTATTGGGATGGAGTCTGCTTTCCTTGAAGTAAATTTTGTCCAGTACTAGACAATAATAATGTAAGAAATTAAGAACTAGCTCCGTGTGACTGAGTTGATTTTTTTCAGTGCATCTCTGAGGCTGCCTTCATGTAAGTACCTATGCCAGAACTTTGCATTCTTTTCAGAGATAGCTTTCCCAAACCTCTTCTCCAACGTAAGAGATCGAAAATGTCATCTTCCTGCTGTGTCAGCTGTAACCCTGGCATGAAAATAGAGATGTTAGTAAAACAGACAACTCCTCTGAGAACGTAGTAATAGATTTGATTTAGACAAAAATATTAGAAAACCTACCAATATTGTTTTTATTCTATTTAATGGCTTCACCTAAACTATCTTGCTTTGATTTCCCTCTTCCTCCTCCAATGGACCAGCAGAGTTTCTACCAGCAAGCTGGTTTTCTGTATTTTCTGCAAATGATTGGTTGTAGCAATTAGGTTTCTTGGCAGACAGCCCTAAAAGTCAGCTTGCTTCCAAGAGACTTAATTTCAATGCATCCTACTCTAACACACATGATGTGACCTGTATTAATTAGTAGTGCCAGGAACAGAGTTGGGGAATTAAGGATGCAGTCAGGCATTGTGGGACCATAAGGTTCACCAAAGATCCAGAGGTTTGCAGCATGAACGTCTTGACAGAAGCAGGTAAAAAAGTCAGAGAAGTTCTTACAGGACCCCTTCTTCTTAAACAGCCAGAGCTCTGCAGTTAATAATGGGGCTGATGCTGTAGGGAAAGACAGTTCAGAGGGGGAGTGAGTGACATTGGGTGGAATTGCAACAATGGACTGGCTCTTGACCAGGATCTGCAGTGGCAGAGAGCAGGAGCTGAAGAAGAGAAAACCCAAAGTCCAAATTCTTTTGAGTTTTTTTCCCAACAGCATAAATCTCCATTCAATAGAGTGGACTCTGAAAGCTGTAGCTCAGCTTTGCCTATGACATCTATGATTTATAGCTCTGAATCAACTATTCTCTAGGTATATCTTTCAAGGACTACTAAAGTGAAGTCAAAGACAGGAGTTGAATTCAGAGGTATTTTCATCAGGCTTTAGAAGTAAAGAAAGACTCTCACAACCCAACTGAATCTAAAGAAAGGAATTTTGTTGGCCTCAGTGGATGAGAGTCCTCTGTTCTCAAGTTCTTTATAGTTTTTCACGTATGAAACAATGATTTTAGGCAATGACAGTTGTTTTCTGAAGAATTTAGTTACAGCATAGAAACACTGTTGGACTGAGTGAGTGGAATTCTGGAAAGGATTTGGTTGAAGTAGTTGCTTCTTGTAGTGCAGGCTGATTTCATTATGGTGAATATTGTAGCAATACAGCAGCATGAAAGAATTCCCTGAAAACATGTTTAAGTAGTCTGGTTCAAACTACAAAGATCACTAGTTGTGAACTTGCAACACCCTTTAATTAGGCTTTGTATCTGACTGGTTCTTCAGTGCCTTATCCTCTTACAAAATCTTATGTAGGGAGTTTTCCTGCACAAGTTGCCTGAAACAGGTCACAGTCCAAAACTTCAACTTTTCAGTTTAGTGAAAGTAAATATTTATGGTCCTGAAAAATGTATCATTTGCCATCTACAGCTCTGTATAAACAGAGCATGTAAGTGGAAATGCAGATATTCTTTTTCCTGCACTTCTTTGAACACCTGAAAGATATATAATAGCAAAGTGCAGGGTTTTTTTCTAAAGGATTTCTTGAAATCAGTTTAAACTTCTCTAAAGATTCTAGCAGGAGACAGCTGAAAAGAAATGAAGAAGAGTTGTGCCAAGGAAATTACATTACTGTCATTGTTAATTTGCTTTAAATATCTGTGAAAAGAAGTAGTCTATTCTCTGTTAAAATTTCCCATTGGCTTACAACCAAGTGGTGAATATTATATTTTATAGACTCTGACATGAAGACTCTGTTTAAATATTTATCTTTTGAACAGCTATGTTTACAGCTAAAACCTTCCTTCAACTCAAACTTCAGCAATAATGTGATATATTCCTCTTCTGAAGCTGTCTCAGGTGAAAACACATTAGCAGGTTCAGGTTTTATGAAGTTCTTCAGATTATTTTCTCAAATGGAGGTCATTACTTTAAAGGTCAGGGTGAAAATGTGTAGTGGGCCACATTCGCCCTTGCTTGTGGATTTGGAGGAGCCATTTGGACTTTATCATGGAACATGATATGTGATATCATATTGACAGTATTGTGTATAAGTTTCACTGCTGGCTTTTGAATGAATAGAAGAAATGAAGGCTTTGCTGATGAAAATACGTGGCTGTGCTTCTGGACAGGGATAATGAAGTTGATAAATTGGTTTTCTTGGTTTTCTTCTTCATATTTTTATTTTCCAAAGTGCAAAATATTTCTGAAAGAGCTTTGCCAAATAAGAGGAGTGCTGTCCCCTCTGTGCCACGTAAAGGAAGCATTGAAAAGTGTCTATGTCATATAAAGGAGCTTTTAAATTTATTGTGTCTATGATTGTGGTTTGGGGAACATGCTGAAGCAGAGATAAATTTTGGTGGAGAGTCAGTTGGGCCTCATAAAGATGCCACTGGGAAGCCTGCAACTCTTGAGTACTAAACTTGTTAGTGTTATAATACCAAGGGAAGACATAAATCTGTTTTAGGTGCTGCATCTACCCCGTGTGCACACAAGTTCATTTGCCACTGGATGCTGTGGTTACAGTGCCAGCCACAATGAAATCCAGAAAGATTAAGCAGAATAATAGTAATTTTAAAAAAAGGATTCCCAACAACCAAGTTCAAAAGAAGGGATGTGAGAGTCCTGGGAGGTCTGGCAGGATGGGACAGGCACAGAGTGGCAGCAGGGATGGGGACAGCGATGGTTTGAGCTGTGGCTGATGTGGTGGAGGATGGTTTAGGAGGACAGACCCAAGTCCTTGACATTTCCAGGCCTCAGTCTTCAAGCAGCCTTTGCCAGCTGCAATTCCAGATCCTCAGAGCAGCTGGGGGACTGTATTTAGTGTCTTTACCTGGAACAATAAAAATGCCTTTTCCAATTATGCTTCAATTTCTGCTTTGGTTTGCAAAGGCACTTTTCCCATTTGAGAATGTGTAAGGCCAAATACCTGCAACATTTCTTTTTCTTTTTTTTTTTTTTTTAAAGTGGATCATTCTGTTGAAGCTGCTGGGTGACTAGGAGCATCAGCATGTACCAGTGAACTGCTCTGGAAGGCAAGCCCTTACTTTGCTCCAGGTTTTTCATCTCCACTGCTAGTGTAACAAATTGATTGATAGCAATTAGTCTTATTAATAGCACAAATGCTAGCCCTACACTGAATGGGTTCTGCAGGCTGTGTCTGATTGAATTTGTGTCTTTCTAGGTTAATCAAATATTTCAAAGAAAGGTGATGGTGAATACTAAAATCTTGGAGTCTATCAGTATTCTGAACAGCTGTTCCTGGCTATGCAAATTGACTCAAGCTGATGTGCATGTATTACATGAGATATTTATTGCCCAAGTAGATTTTAATTTTTTTGTAAATGCAGTCTTCTCACAATTAATAAAGCTCTTAGGAGAAGCTTTTTGTAGGAAGCAATGTCCTTCACAGAAATACCAAAGTCATTTCACAAAGGAAATTTAACGCCTGAGGAAGACATGGAAGAAAATCCCCAGCCTGATTCTTGAAATTGCACTAAGTATTTTTTCTTTTTGTGTATTTTTAATTTAGGTATTTCTCAATTTCAATCCAGTAACTATAAACAGATCTTTCTAAATGTATCATATATTTTTCTGTGATCTTGAAAATTCTATTTCACAATGTGTCTTTAAATTGCAGAAGTATGTCAAGGTATATTTCCAAATAAACTGTTTATTCAATAACTTCTAAGGAAAAAAATTACATCTCCTAGATAAGAATATGTGAAATTGTTCCCTTGCTGACATCTCAGAAGTATGACATTTTAAGGGTTGTAAAGGTAGAATCTAAGTAAAGTCACTTTTGATTAGAGGTAAGTTTGCTGTGGTAGTGCAGGTGATTTTGTAGAGGAAAAGCTGTACCTCTTTAGCTCAGCCCAGAGTTTAGAAGACAGAATTTCATATGACTAATACACTGTGGTGTTTGTGGGGAAAATTTCCTTAATTCGAAGTGGCACTTCTGCTTTGGATGGTCAGCTTCCTAAAAGAAAGTGGTACCATGTAATGATACTCAGATCATCTTTTCCATCCCAGCTGCTTTGGCCAGTGCAGAGCTGTAACCTGAAAAACAGAGTTGTCCTGCCTTGTGCCCACTCTGGGGCTGGATGTGGGATTGGTGATGATATTTGGATCCATTTTTTATATTCTGATTCCAGGACCAGCTCTGTGGTCCCTTTTCATCCTAGAGGGAAAAATTCCACCCAGGCAGGCCAGAGGAGAGCTGAGGGTTTGCTTCCCATTAATCAAGGATTGCACTGAAATGACATTCTTTACTTTTAAGAAGAAAAAGTTAAGTAAGAAAATAATTTTATTAATCTCATTCAGCTTGCTTTCTTTGAACAAGCAATAAAAATTATAAATAATTAAACAGCCAAATAAGCCATGTGCTGGTAGGTTATTAATGCCGGCCCAGGGCATATTGTAAGTCATGATCTTGAAGGCAAATTGACTTTAATCAAGAGGCCTGCATTAATTACGTAGTCATTCTAAACCTTTTTTCTTGCTATGATAATATCAACTCTTTTTTTTGTTTGATTTGGTTTCACATGAGCAAACTCGTATATTTTGGGGCCAAAAAAAGAACCTAGAAAGCCTGCAGTAGAGATTTTAATTTAATTAAATATAGTGAAGTTGGGGCTGTTACTGTCCCTAGGAAAAAGACATGGCTTGAAGTGTCAGTGCACTGAATTTCAGTTTTTTGGCGTCCATTTGGAATGTTTTCATGTCCACTCCATGATGGATGAAGGGTGATAGAGGATTTCTGCTTGAACTTGTATAAGCCAAGCACAGAGGAGCCAGGTTGTCTGTTTGTACCTGAAGGATCCATATTTTCTGCTGCTTCTTGGTCTTGGTCTTCCCTGAAAGCTCCAGAGCAGCTGAAATGGAATAGTGGAGGAATGCTTCAAGGACCAGTGGAAGTCTGGTGTAAAACACAAAGCTCATTTAAGCTCAGTGTTGAGAGTTTAAGTTGCAAAGGCCTTGGTTTCTCATTGCACCGGGCCTGGAATTCCCTCCAGGCTGAGAAATCCACATTCTGTTAAATCAAAACACTGACTTGGCCACAGGGGAATGTGCTCCTTCAAGCCTTGCATGAGGATATATAAATGGATTTTTATATGTTTTGAGGAAGCAATAAAGCATCAGCTGTGACCAACAGGGCCCTCACCAGTGCTTGTGACTGGGCACAAGCGAGGTGGGTGTTTGTGCAACAAACACATGGCTCCTGTGGAACATTTTTCTTCCTTGGTATGTGATGTGATACTTTCTATTCATTTTGATAGCTTGGATAGAGATCTTTGAAAAATGAGATTTGCAGTGTATTGATTTCATTTTCCCTTTTCACCATAAAACATTTTGTTTATAGTGCAGGCCAACTGCCACTACTTTTCCTAAGATACTTGAAATACCTGTATTTTGTATGCATCCGTCATATGTACATATGTATGTATGTATACATCTAAGATATTAATCTTCCTTGTAATCTCCCAGGTCACTACTCTCATTTAATAGATTATTCTGATCCACTTGAAGACCATGACGGGAAACTGGACAGATTAGCTTTCAGTGCAGCAGCCTTTATTTATTTGAAAAGAGATGAAAAGAAACATGAAAAGACCTTAAACTCATTAAAACTCAAGTGCCACTGCAGCAACCGGGTTTGAAATAGTGGCTCCAGCTTTTAAAGAAGTTGGACATTTTCCACATTTCCTCTGGTCACTATGACTGTGCTGTCATTGTGGCTTGAAGGCACCAGTGGTGCCACTGGTGTTTCTCTCCTCCATGCAGTGTCAGCAAGGGATGGTTTATATCCAAAAAGGTGCTGCTGCTTTGCTTTTTCTTTTTTCCTTGTAAAACTGTCACATTGCTCACGAATCTCACAGCTAGATTTTTTTTAAATGTCAGTTTAATTACATTTGAGAAGCTCAAGGGAAGCGAAGGGAATGACTTTCAAGAAAGCATGTTTAGGTGGGCTCAGTATTCATCACTGAGGTCTCAGTACCTGCAGAGAAACATCTGGCCACTTCATTAAGATGCTTAACCAAGAAATTAGCCCTTTTGAACATCTAGTCATAAATTCACATAACATGCTAGTTTTTATATTTTTGCTTTAGCTTAGAAGGCAGTTTTGTGAGACTTTCCTCTTCCTCCTTTGTCTCTCATAGCAGTCCTCAGCATTCAGAGGCAGCGAAGCTGTCCAAGTGTTAATGTATGTAAGACTAAGTGGGGAGATATTGGCAGTAAGGGAATGTTACCTGAAACAGGCACCTGTTACTGCTCTCAGGACCTTCCTGACGGGAATGGAATAAGCAGGGCCTGAATCCAGCTAAAGAGTACCTTCCTGAAAGGTTAAAAGGCAAAAAGCATTTAGAATTGTAGCTAAAACAAAAATAAGGTCTGTTGAAGTCACCCACGAGTTGTGGTGCAGTACAGAGGAGAACCTTTCCTTCCTCCCTGGGATAAAACCCTGCAAGCATCAGGTTTGATTCACTTTAGCTGGCACCTGAAAAAAATTGGGTAGAGCAGAAACCATAGAATAGTCTTTAAGTTAAAATGGGAGTCTAGTTCAAAATCAGTAGGAGTCAAGATCTTACCAGCTGCATCTGAGGGCAGATCAAAGATAGTGCAGAGGAGAAAAATAATTTATCTGTCACAAAGACAGACTGAAACTCAGTGAAGCAGCTCAGAGAGAACTAGACAGTGGATAATTATCCTGGAGCAATGATATAAATGTAGGAATGATGAGAAAAGTTTCCATGAACTGTGATACCAATAAAGAATTAAAGTATTTAAGCAATATGTGATGACAGGCGGTGCATATCCGGAGAAGTAGAGCATGCCTCAGGTAATGCTGTAAAGTGTCTTGACAGCAGGTTCACATTCCTCCAAGTCTTACACCTTTATCTATCAATCTCGAGTGATTTTAATCACCCAAAAAAAGCACTGCCCAGAGTATCCTGTAAAGGAGCTTGAGACAAGTGATTAGAACAGGGAATCTGCCACTTTGCCTCCTGTGTTCTGCTTCTTATGCCAGCCTAAAATACCTTATAACATAAAACATTGAGGTCACGTTGTGTAGCTCAAAAGGGCTGGTACATTTTTTGTTTAAGGTGCTGCATAAGAGCAGAATGTATGTCCTGGCTTCCAAAGGCTGGGAACATATTTACATGTTGGAGCTGCACACCAGTTTTCACGTGCAGAATTAAGGAGGAGAAAAGGAGATATTATTTTGAGAGTATCAGGTTAAATAAAATCAAATTCTTTATGAACAAATGTTTTGAAGGTATATTTATCCAAAAGAAAGAACATGGAAGAGCACATAGAAATAAAGCAGAAATGAGTTTAGAATCCAAGTTTCTTCTGCAGAAAGGAGTTAACTTGGCCTATGCCTGATCCATGGCCCTGGCTGCCCCAGCGGCAGCACTGGCACACACAAACTGGCAAGAGGGTGGCCAGGTCTCATTAAAATCCTTTAGGAGTAGGAACCTGCTTGGGCTCTGAGCTTTCTTTGAAGGCCTGTAAAACAAACCTCTTTTTTTTCCCCATATCCAGAAATCTCACCCTGTGCTGCTGCTTCCAGACATCTTGCAGGTAGCCACAATGCAAATTGAAAAGCCTCCTCTCAGTGCTGTGCTAGTTTAATTGCTAAATGAAGACAAGCACCTGACAAAATGTTAGCACCATGACTCGTACCAGATGCAGAGATGCTTATTCATTCAGAAGAGGCAAGATTTGTAATTAGCAGTGGGTTTGATTGTGTAGGCTGTTCAAGCAAGCGTCTGTCTCAGAATGGCTTTGCATAAAAATCAAACCCTGCTCTTAACTGCTGAAAATCTTTAATGCAGCCCAGTGAATTTACCCAGGCTTGTGATGGATATTTTGTCAGCTGGACCTGAGTGTTGTTGACTCCTGTTCTGTGGCTGTTTTGGGGTAAATGTTGGTCCACGTGGGCAAAGAGGGTTCTTTGGTATGTACAGCCAGTGGATCTGGACGTGTGTAAAGATGATTTTTGTGTGTGGATGGCTGCAAACACCAAACCACAGTCAGGACCCTACACTTTGAACCTGATACTGGTGTTAAACAGAGTGATGCTTAAACCAGATTTTAGGCAGATATTAAGCAAAGCATGAAGGATGGGTTTTGGCTGAATATCAGTTTGCATGCAAAGTACAATAGTCTGGGAAAATCTTGCATGATTTCCTGAGTTTGATCTTTTCCATGCAACAATATTCAAAAGACAACAATGAAAAAAGTTCTTGTAACTTTGCCTTTAGCAGGGGGAAAACGTTAATTCTGCTTTAAAAGAAAAAAAGAAACAAATCAACACATGGCTCCCTTAGAGTTTCCTTCTCTTTACTGGAGTGGTCACAGCCTGGAGAACACTTAATGATAGACAAATTGGTAAGTGAATTGGATAGATAGAGATCCTCTTATTAACATCCAACAAAGCCTTAGAAACCCTCCCTACTTCAAACTGTAATAAAAACATCAATGGAGATACACAGACATGCAAAATGTATCTAAAATGGGGTAGGCTGGACTATCTCACTTTTCTGAGTTTCTAAGAATCTGCAGTTTCATATGCATATTTTACAGCTGTTTTGACAGCCAGTGCATAAACATACAGAATAAATACAGCTATCAGCTAAAGAGTATCTCTAGACGTTGTCATTTTCATTTAAGCTGGCTGACGATATACAAAATAATCACAGAAATATATTTAGTGCAAGTAATGGTGGTTGCTATGGTATATTACCAGATTAAAAGCATAAAATCCCTCTTGTGAGAAAAAGACTGTAACATGCAAATACTTCAGACAAGTGGGAAAAGCTGTCACTCTGTTTGCCAGTGAAAATGCTTCACCAGAAAGATGTTGTCTTCAGATGCTTGATTGCACATAGAGAGGGAACTCCAGGGGTAGTGTCATCTCTAGAACTCGGTCCTAGATGGTTTGTGCTCATTTCATCCATTGCCACCCTCCAAATGTTACTGTAAATCTTCATTTTATGAAGTGCTTCTTGTTTTATCAAGAATGTTTTGAAATCCTTACACATGTTGCCATCTTGTTACTGACAAACCAGTCCAGACTACTACAGAAGATTCTGATATTTGCAGTTGATATCTCAGATGTAAACAGTTACTCCCTAAAAATGTGTGAATGTATTTAATGCTGAAAAGGTTTTCTATGAAGTTGGGACTTTGAGGAGCACAGTCATGATAGCAAAGGGCAGAGCAGAAAACATCTAAGATGTAAATACATGTTTTTTATCTTTTCAATTGTAAGGAAGCAAAGTATTTGAGAAGGCTTCCATAACATAGTAAAATCAGAAAAGGTGCATGGGATCCAAAGATCCTACATTTTTTTCTGATCAGAAAGAATCTTTTAAATGTTGGCACATAAGAGCATGAATTTGTGTGTAACACCCAGGAGATCTGGGGCTATTGTTCTGTCTCCAAAACATTATTGGCATTACTTTACTATAAGAAGTACAGCTATGTTTTCTCAGGTACAAAAAATGTCTCTTACAAAAAATGCCAAGTACATTCATACTGTGCTCTAACTAGTTGAGAATTTCCATAGAAATTATACTAAATAATTTGTTAATGCCCTACCAGCTTATTCTATAACATATTCCCCAAAAATGCAGAGACAACATGGATTAAATCTCCATATGAGCATTTGCACCTGTACAGGAGAGGAAAAAAATCTAGAGCTGCTTGGATGCCATTAAGAATGTAAATCATGCTTTCATGAATAATTTAAAATGACAAATCACCCTGACTTTTAGCTGGCTGTGGGCACACAGCTATTCCTCTGCAGTACACGGGGTGCAGGCTTGCAGCACGTTGCTTGCTCTGTGCAGATTTTCCTGCCTGTGTCCCTTCCTGTGGTTTGGCATCTCCCTCCTTGAGGGAAGCTGCTCTCCCCCAAGCCCATGTGCTGATGGGCACAGGAGTAGGGGCACAGAGCAGCTCACAGGTTCCTGTGATCCCTTGTGCACCTGGGACAACTCTTAGAAAGCAGTGTGAGCTCAGGAAGCAATTGCTTTTAAAAATCGCCTCCACCCTGAATGGGAAAAGATTTTAATTTCCATCTTTTTAATGCTTATTCCTGTGCTATTTATAAGAACTTGTTTTGCAATCCCAGTATTTTATTAGCCATAATTACTCGGAAATGAGCATCATTGCCCTTTACATGGGCTATATAATACACACAACAGAATATTGAGCTATTTCTGCAGTGAGGCTGCACCAGGGGTGAAGCTGCTGTGGTGTATGGAAACTGGAGCAGTGTTCCACTGGGGGTTTGTTCCCCTTGGTCTCATTCCCAGCACCTGGATTTTCAGTATATCCATTAATATCACCTACCTGACACAACAGGACGAATAAGAGATCTAGTTGTGGTTTTTAAATTACCATATAGTATTAATAATTTAAAGAAAAAAGAGTTATCTTCTCTTTTAATTTTGGTAGAGGAACACGTGGTTGTGCCTTACTTTTATTTTTCAGAATATTTCATGTTCTATACCCTTATGAAGCACTTACACTCAGTGCCTATGATGCAAATACCTATCTATGAGACTTTTTTTTTATCATAGAGTCCTTTAGGTGAGAAAATATCTTTAAGATCAAGTCAAACTCTTAACCCAGCACTGCCAGATCCCTCACTAAACCAGGTCCTTAAACCCCACATTACACATCTTTGAAATAACTCCAGGGCTGGTGACTCAACAAAGCTTTTTAAAGCCAGAGAACATTTCTTGACCATAAAATGAATAAGGAATATTATTTAGATTTCATATATGGCTTTGGAAATCTTAGCTGTACATTGAGAGGACAGCAGGATGTTTGTGTATTCATTGCATCTGCCCTGCCTCACAACCTGCTCCAGCCTCAGGGCCACCTCCTGCCTGTGCTCCTTCCAGCCTTGAACTTCCTAAAATCTGCTCTTTGGAGCCGTGAAGGAAAAAGTTAAAGTTGCAGCAGCATTTTACCTATAACTCCATATTTGAATTTTTGCAGTAGAAAATTATCATTGCTTTGCACTGATTAAATGGAAAGGGTTGAAGTCCAGTAAAGGCTTGGGAGAAAAAAAAATTAAGTAGTCAGAATGAAGATGAAGGATGGATGGACAACTAGATTTGATTTCTTTTATTTTTACTGGTTTTTTATAATTGTAAGACAATCTTGGAAGTGTTCTGTGTGCATTGGCAAGGGTGGCATCTGAACTGGGCAATAACTCACAAGGCAGGAGAGAAAAAGACCTTTGATGCAAGGTAGCCAACGTTCAAGGTTATCTCACATCTGGCAGGCTCAGAACAACACCCCAACCATGAGACCATCTGGCAAGGAGCAGGAAGAGCACAGAACACTCCCCAGCCCTTCTGAATGATTTGCTCTAGCAGTTTCTAGAGCTGCAGCTGAGAATTTTGCACTTACTTTGCACATATTGAGCAGACAGTTGACATACACATAAAATCACCATCTGAAACGTGATTTTTAGATCTTAAGCATCTTTCTGTAATTACTGTACAAGCTTTTGACAGAATGATTTTTTTAAAAAAGAATAAAACTACTGAATGCATTTAGGGGCACTAATATAATAGTATGAGGTTGATATTAAATGCACAAACATATTAGTAAACTGAAAGCTTTAATTCTTCAGTTGGATAGCACAATCTGTTATCCTAAATTAAATTTCCAGAGGAGTATTTTTTTCAGATATTACATACTTCATAGCTGACAGGGACACTATCTAATTAGCTATTTATATGCAAGGCATACCAGGGGATAATTAGAAACATGGATTATGCAAAGGCAATCAGACTGGCAGAGGGCAAAGGAAGCTAACATATTAAATCAAATTTGTATATATGCTTATATAGTTTATCATGTGTCATTTGGGTTGTATTACCTTAATGCTTCATTTAATATGTTGTTACACATATTACTGTAATCCACTAATTTGTAAATTAAACGTGTGCTCTGCTAAAACCAGTATCTATTGGCCCAATGAGTCAGTTTAGCTTGCAGAAAAAAGCTTAATTAAGTTACATATGTATCCTGCCCCTCGGGAGATGCCCTACACATCTCTATTTGTATTTGTCTATGGTCAAACAGGGGCTTTGTGTGTTCCTGCTGGCCCCTGCACACCTTATACTCAATATTTGTATTGTCCAAACAACGGTGAAGTCACTGTGAAATGAGGGAGTGGTTGTCTCTGGGACAGGCAAAGAGAGAGGAAATGGGAAAATGGTTTTTTTCTTGAGCTAGGAAGATGTGACACATCATGTCTGAGTGCAAGCAGGGGAGAAAAGATATGTGTTTGCTGTGTAAAGGTGTGTGAATGAGCTATCTCATGTGACCAATGGAGAGGGAGGTCCTAAATCAGCTGAATCCCTCTGTGAAGGTCTGGGATTTGTTCAGTTTTTTACCCTGGCCTGTATAGAAAGTTTAAAGGGCTTGTTCAGCCAGGTGGTGAACAAATGAAGGACAGATGGAATGTCTTTCATGTCTGCAAAAAAAATAAGTTTTCCCCACTTTGTGGCCACCTCAGTCAAACAAATGTTTTAAAGGAAAGGTTGTTCAGGATGTGTCAGGCCTACAGCAAATATGCACATACTTATAGAAATCAATACAAGTCTTTCTAAACTTCAAAAAAAAATGACAAATTGTTTCAGTTGGTGTGTCAGCAGTAGAACCAGGCACAGCTGCTGAAATCTAGATGATGCTCCTGCTGTTAGGTTAAAGGCTGTGTCTAATCTGCTTTTACTACATTTTATTAAACATTCAGAAGCTCTTTCTCCAGTTTATGGTGAAAGGAGGGTCAATTCTTTTAAGGTCTAATTGTAGGAAAATCATGTAACAAAAGCAAAGGACAGTAAGAGATATGAGTGTGTCTACAGAACACATGAGACAAGTGAATTTTTATCTGGGAGGAAAGAAAAATCTGTATTGTTCTTTGTCCTGAATGACACTTTAGCTAAACAATGAAAGAAAATGCATTTTATGTTGATTCAGTCCATTTCTTCAGAGGAGTTCCTGCTGTTCCCTTTCATTTTCTCCTGCTAAAGGGTGGCTAAGCACTTGGGAATTATTAGCAGTGGATCTTGGGGAGCCACCAGGAGTGGTTTTTCTCAGAAAGAACAGATGTGATCATGTAGGAGTCTGGATACAGCTCGCGTTGAAATGCACTTGAAAAACTCCTCAAAGAAAATTTCTTCCTCCTTACACCTGAATAGCTCTGATCTATAGTGACTCCTGACTCTGTGTAGATATTTGTGAATTTGGGTGAGGGACAGCAGAGGTTCCCCTTTACAACTTGAAACTCCTCTGCTAGTTCCTATCCCCCAGCAGATTTCTCATGGAAATTGGTGCTATGCTGCCTTCTGACACAGTGAGCTTCCAAATCATCACAAACTCTCCTTTCCTTCGTGCTCTAGTCCTAACTTAAATAATATTATTGGCATATGTACCTTGGCGTAGCTCAATGCAGAATTTACCTCCTGGACTTCTGTATGCTTTTAATATTTATTCGTTGGTCTGTACCAGAAGAATATTTGTCATCTTAACTGGATTTCTGGATGAGATCAATGGATCATTAGTTTTAATTATAATATATCAATGCCATGCTAGTACAATTTATATCTAATGAAATTAATGTCAGTGATATACTGTACTGTCATCACTAAATTCTTCATGATAACTATAAATATCGAAACCTGTTTTCTTTATGTTATTTACAGATTGATTTATCCAGTACAGTCCAATCAAACAGGCACCATTTTAAAAGTGATTGCATTTTAATGTTGGATGAAGTGCAGCTGTACTGGCCCATCCAGCTCTGAGAAGGGAACATCCAACATAGAAAGTAATATATAGATCATGTGCTGGGGATAAAGGATTGGAGTGGGAATCAGGAAATTGAGTTTTGTTCCTGATGCTGATACTGCACTGTAGATTATCTGTTCCAAAATCATTTGCCTCTCAGCATCTTTATTTGTCAAATTGCTTTCTCTGTGAAATGGCTTGATATGAGCAAGAAAAGCTGCTATCTAATATATATTTGTTGTTGTTAATAATAGTGTGTTTGCTGTCAAGCTTGTTTTACTGGATCAGGTCTAGAGACTTCAACAACTTCTGAGGTAAAACCACAGACATGGAGCTGCCTGAATGTCTGTAGTGATTGCCCTCAGCTTACACATCCTGAAATTAAACCATCCCAACCAATTTCACTTCTGCACATGACAGCACGAGCAAATGTCAACACAAACAGGCTAAGTGGGTAGCCACTGACAGATAAAGCAAAACTGATTAAGGGTGCAATAAGTCATTTATATAACTGTCTCACAGATGGGCTTCATTTATTTGATTGCTTAATAATAATAATATAAATAAAAACAAGATTAACAGTTTTTGTGAAAGGAAAGTAACCAGTATTTTACTGTTTTAAGAAAGCATTTCTGAATCCATTCAATGCCCACCTGCAGCACCACTTTACTGACACTAGTCTAACCCCTATGCAACAACAAAATTCAAAGCTTTCTGCAGATAAAGAAAATGGTCATTTTGAAATCTGATTTACTACAGACTACCATGGCATTCTAGTCTAAACACAGCTCATTTTTAATTGTTGATTTACTTGCTTTTGAATTTTCTTGCTCATGGTTTTTTGCTCCTGAAGACTAATTAATTTTAATATGCTCTGTAAGAGTAGTTTTATGTCCTCCATTAATGAAATCTTTCCTTGCATAACTCAGAATATCCAAGAGTATCACTTTGACAGCTACAAATATGGAACAAGGCATAATTGCAGTCATGTTTATTTCCTGAGTCTTCCTGGGAGAAGTTTGCAGTTGCCCTTTGCTGAGGAATGCTCACAATCAATATTTTTTTTGTTTTCTCTGCAGTACATGAAGCTCTCGGAAACATCTCCAGCTTTGCCCTTCAGAGTTTCACAAGAGATTCAGACAGAGGGACTGTGAAAAACATTTATGGACAAACAGTCTGTGACTCCTCCTTGCCCCACTTTGTGAGAAATCCTGTCCCTCCTCCTGCTCCAGGACTGGTTCCAAGTGTGCTGATACTGGAAATATTTCTTTCCTTGGACTTCATGTTGCTTGGGACCAGCATTTGTCTGGCAATGCTGTTACCACTGCCTGCCATCCAGACCAAATCAGGAAAAGCAGGTAAGAATCACAACACTCATTCTTGTTCTGTGCTTTATTCCTTCACTTCTATCTACAAAATACCCTCTCTATTCCATTACATTCATCATGTGTAGATGTACTCAGTTATGGTCACTAATCTAGTACTTCAGACACATGATTATTGAGAGCAAGGAGAGCTGGCATTTCTCATGGGCAAAAGGAATTTCCTGCTATTTCCTTCCTTTTCTGCTTAGGTGAAATATTACAGCTTCATAGATGGTAAATTAAATGTCAAATATAATTTGGCATCTAAACCATGAATCCTATTTCTGTCCTAAGAGCAAACCTGACAGATGCCTTTGTGTACTGGCTGTATGGAGAGCTATACAGGATGATAAATCACATTTTAGTGTGTCATCACAAATGGTTCAGCATAACTTCTTTATGAAAGTTAAATATTTTTATAAGTGCTTTCAAAAGAAACATATTTTTATACAGCTACTCAAGTTAAGCCCTGAAGCACCTTTAATTAGCTTCTTTTTCTTTTTTCTTTATTTTTTTTTATTCTCATAATCATATAAACATGCATCTAGTTTAGATGATTGAAGTGCTTGGTTGCCAAGGTTGTGGATTACAACATTACCGTGGGAAAAAACCCATAATTCCTTCTGAAAACAGAGCACCAGCAAAACAAGGTACAACAGGAGAGTGCTAGCTTATGTAAGAGGACCCTGGCATTCTCTACCTGAATCTTAATACATAAGAAGAATGAAGTCTAATCAGAGTTGATTTTTGACATCACAAAGTGCATTTCAACTTCTTGCTACCATGCCTTCCATGGGCTTGTCAGTGATGCAGCTTCTGGTGTTGCCTCATATCCTTGTGCACACATGTAGAGGAACACCTTAAAATGCCAAAAAAAGTGGTAATTAAATTGTTAAGGAAAAGAAACTACAACACATAAAACAGAAACCTGGGTGCCATAAAACTTATAAAACATTAAGAATATTCATAATGAAAGAGGTGTCCTTCTTGAGGCAGATATAATTAACATACAGCTGGACTTGATGGTCTTAAAGTTCTTTTCTGCTCTAAGTGATTCTCTGATTCTGTGACATAGTGGTGGAAAATCAAGCAGGAGGTCATCTGGTGATTAACCTGCCCACAAATACATTTGCTATGACAACAAAAGAAGTGCCTAAAGTGATGTCTGTCCATGCAGAAAAATGTCAGTGGGTGTCTGAATCAAGAGTGGCATTTAGAATTGCCATAAACTGCCCAGCCAACCAGAGCCATTGCATCTGGGTGGATCACAGCTGCCTTGAGCCACAGAGGACCCAGGAATGTGCAGAAATCCTGAGCTATCTAATCGGCGGCAGAAATGATTTTTCTTTAGTCAGTGTTTATTTTGTCATTGTTTTCTCATCCTCCTTAAGTACATGTCAGCACTGACCATTAGAGAGATAAAGGAGGCTGGGTAGATCAGTATCTGGCTGGAATGCTGTCTTCAGTCTTTCAGGAGAGAGAGATTAAACCTCTCTGCTGGGTCATTCATGTGGTAAATACAATGAAGAAGGAAAGCAGAAAGTTTTATATAAAATTGATAGCATTTCCAGAACAGAAACATGGGAGTTAATGTATTGGATCAGTGCAGTGCCTGTGTAGCCCATCTCTGTCACAGAAAGGGTTTATACCACAGGCTTCAGAGGGAAACACACACAAAAGGCAATTGTAATCTAACTCTAGGGGGAAAGTTTTTCCCATCTTCCAGTGCAGGAAAAGATCTATAAACTTTCCCTGAAAAGCACAGGAGTTTATATGCCTTCTAGAGCAGTTAAGAGCTCAGGGTTTTGGTTTTAATTTATAATTACAATATTATTAGTGATATTCTTGCAAATGTGTAATCTCCATAACTCCTCATGAGCTTTTGGACTCACAGGTGCACTGAGTCAAGAAATGCCCCAGTCCTGACAGTTCATTTTTGCCGTCAGTTTAGAAAATGACTTGGAGTGCTGCTGGAAAGAGGAATGTGAGCTCATTAGCTTTGTTCCTGCTCTGCAAAATGGGAGTACTAGCTCAGTCACTGCAATAGTGCTTGTCAGAGCATCCATGTCCTCGATGCATCAGCCACATCGATTCCTGGGCTGTGGATCCACCCAGAGGCAGAGGGAAGCAAAGTGTCACCCCTGAATTTATACAAGGGATGCTGCCCTGCTCACACAGGCCAATAAGATGGCCATTAGACCCAAGTCTCTGCCAAGTGATAAACATGACAAAAAAATGTAACTTAGCCAGTAGTATGCAGTAATAAAGGACTGCTTTGTGGCTCTTTAATCTCTGGTTTTCATATTGTGTATGAAATTAACAGAGAAGGAGTAAAAGCAGTGACTGTGATGCTGACAGATTGCTAATAATCAGAATGTAACAGACGAATGTAACTAGGGAGAGTCGAGTGAGTATCTTTTTAAATTCCTGTTCTTTCTAGCTACCTAAACGTGATTGTTATACTAAATTGCAGATTGATATTTCCTGGCAACATATTTACATAAAAGGAAGTTAAAACTAAAGCCTTTGCCAGGAAAATGCTCTGTGCCCAAGACTGTGCTCACATTCATCTCAACTCTTTTGGTTGTGACTAGGTTACTCCAACCTTGCTCACAGCAATTAATTGATGACTCTGTTCCCTTTAACCTGTAACATGTTACATGTTATGTTCCCTGTAATGTAAGAAGCTGTGTAAAATGGAAGAAGGTTCTGGAGTGCCAAGCAGGCACGAAAGAAAAATGTAGTCCGTGATTTGAAGACTGCTGCAGGTGTTTAACCGTCTGTATCTCTCCAAGAAGTGAAGGTTGCTAAGTGACCATGCTATTTATCCAATACTGAATCAACCAAACTGTTTATTCCTGCCTCTTTCTGCTGCTGAGACCAGTTGGGTCCTGAATATGTCTGCGCATCACGATGCACACGAGTGTAGCCAAAACTGTGCTTGGCACACAACTTCAGCCAGCAGTTTCCCCCTAGATTTTCTTGGAGGTTGCTGTGAAATTCATGGCAAGCATAGCTGGCTGTCATTATGCTAAACAGCCCTTCAGCAAACACCTGAAGGCAGCAAATAGCTCACTATGGAATATCAGTGTGGGGGCTGTTAAGTTCTGTGTTTCCCTAATAGATGCTCTGAGCAGCGGTGTGATGATGTGCTGTTACTGACCAGCAAAGGTTGTTTCCTAAAGGAATATTGATAGAGAAAGTTCCAACCAACTCACCATCAACTCCATCCATATTATAAATGCTAAGGAATATAGCTGCCATAAGAACTTTACATCTATATTCCCAGAGTCCCAGTGTGCATTACAGGAGTGCTTTGCATTGGCAGTTGAGTGCAGTACATAAATAAAGAAGAAATGAGGATCTGACCCTGCTCCAAGCTGTGCCATGTACAAATGACCTTATGCTCTGCATGGGGAGTATGAGTGCAACCCTACCTGCTTTGCTAAAGTGCCTTGAGAAGTTGTCTGAAAGAGTAGAGCATCAATACCGCTAGCTGGTAACGTGCAAACACGGGTTTGTTTTATAAAACAGCAGTAATAATCATGGGCCTCTATTTTGATGAGGTGATGATGTGCACCTTTCCCATCAAACAACTGTAAAAGCTGATGGAATTAAGTTCAAGATTTACTCTCTTTCTGAATAGTTTTGGGTGAGGGCCCCCCCCGTTTGCAGCTCCTTGGAGGATTGTTTTTAAACTGCAGGTGCATCTGTTTACAGTGCAAACCAGGTCCTCAGTTATTCAGAGATGGTGTCGTGGTGCTGTACGTGAAAGGTCTTGTAGCAGTGGGGTTTGGGAGAGAATTTGGGCTGGGCTGAGCTGGGCTGGGCATTCTGGAGAGGAATTGAGATTGGGTTGAATTTAGAGCTGGAGTTGAAGGCAGCCCCAGGAGCCAGCTGTATCCTCATGCAAGGGATGCTGATTTTTATTCTTTTAGTTGAAATCATGCAATGCACATTGTTAGCCTGTGTGCAACCTGCTATGAGCCTATTTGGTGGTTGCACTTGTCAGTTATTTCTAACCTGTCCTTTATTAACCTACCAGCTCTGTTTCCACCCTGGCTTGGTGAGGCACATGTGGGGTTATGCTCAAGTGCTTTAAATGAACAGTTTCTCATAAGAAATTCCTGGATCATCTTGAAGCTGTAGCCACGCCTCTGTTCTTGATTTTGGCCAGTTGTTTCCATGAGTGTTCTTTTCCTTTAATATTTTCTTACAGTGTCTGTCTTGTAGTGTTTTTATTCTTTAGCAGACTACTTAGCATTCACATGAAGTGCCTATAAAAAATCTGGCTTTTGGGAATATCTTGTAATCAAATACACTGGACAAGGAGGACTTTGACAGGTGTACAAAACAAGAGTGGTAGTTTTATAATCTCTAATTGTGGAAAACAGTAGAAGGTAAATTATAGGAGCAGCTGTATCTCAGATCCCAAATAGTGACTTGAGCTTTGTGAAGAGATTTTCTGAGTCATTCTTGATGAATCTACAGGTTGAAGCCCTCACAGTGGCTGTCTGCAACCTCCACCACAGCAGTGGGGATCTCACCCCCTCTCCAGCATTAAAATAACATTTTCTCCCCAGCCTCACACCCTACAGAAAGTACCAGAGTGGGCAGCTCATGGTTGAGGGTGCAATGTGCTGAACCAAGAGAACAAATCACAAGGCAGCTGCTTCACCCTTCAGTTAATGAGCAAATAGGCCAACATCTCTTCCAAATGCACATTCATTATAAATCTAATTAGTGATATGTATAAAATTGATTTGCATACCTAAAGGAAGAGAAACTCCCTCTGAGAAATGCTGGAATTACTGGCTTAGGAAAAATAAAAGATGATTCTCTAAAGCAAATCACATATTTTCTGCTGCAATTAGCTGGGGTGTTTTAAATTGTTTATCCTAAGCCTTTAAACTTCTTTTAAAGTATCAAGTGGCTGACTCTGTACTTGGAATCAAAATACAGCTCACTTCAAATCAAAAGAGTTTTAAGATTCTGCTTAGATCCACCAAGTTTTTCTGGTGATGCAAATCTTCAGGCTGATATTATGTCAAGATAAACTGACAAAAAACAAACCAATGCACTTATTTTTATATTCTTCTATTATGTAAAGCATACAAGGACAGAAAATCTGTCATTTTGTGTGTCTATGAAGTATCAAACACCTTTTCATGATTCATAAATAATTAATAGTAGGAGTACTTGTTGAAGTTACATTGCAGTAAAAATCCCCAACATTCACATAATGTCTTGGATGATCAAGTGCTTTACAGATTTTAATTAGAGTTTATTTGAATCAGTAAAACAATATTGAGAGAGACCTATCAAACAGCCCACAGTGAAAAAATAATAATAATAATATTAAAATTGTACATTCCAACATTTCAAACTGCATTGTAGGATTTATGTCCAGGATCCATGGCTATTAACATTCTTTACTGGACTGGGCAATGCTCTGAGTTCCAGTTCTATGTCATTAAAACCTGTCACTGAAAATAAGTGTTGTTAGAACTGTAGCTGTTTGTTTTATGCTCAAAGAGATATGGAATGTTTAACATATGTTGAAATAAGTCATATTTGTAATCCAACATGCATTCAGTGTTTCAAAGCAAGTGTGTGGCAGAAATATGTCTAATATAATTACAAATAACCCAGAATTCAGTAGGAGAACTGCAAATTCAAGCAGTAGCTCTGGAAAGATGTTCAGAAAATTGCTTGAGATTTATTTTTTCCCTCTAAGCTTTTCAGTGTAGCCATAGTCTGTATGTTTGACAACCTTGGAGCGCTCTGGGGAGCTATTGTCATACAAATAGGCTATTTAAAGGTATGACTTCATTCAAATTATTTAGATATTAAATTCTTTCCTGAGTTTAGGGTTCCTTTTAAACCTTTATTCAAACCTCACAATTGAACTGCTGCACAGCAGTGTGCCTCAAAATTCCTAGTGACCAAGTTCTTCCAAAGCATAATGGACTTTCAATAAGGAGTTGTGCTTTCAAAGGGAAAAATGATTATTTAGCCCAGAGTATGGTAGATAAAAACTGTTTAATTTAGAAATTAACAGACGTGTGAGTGTATAATAATCCTTCAAATGTCAATGAAAACTCAATCTATTAACATGCTGTAAATGTTCATGTTCCACCATGCAAAATATTAATCTTTATTCTAACACAGTTTCAAATACAACCTTTGCTTTCCCCACATATCTGTGATATTTAGTATGTACCTTCTAATTTGAATGGAGTACTTGGGATCTGAAAATTCAGGCAAATAATTTCTATTGTTTCTTACCAATATGTGCAGGCATTGTTGCAAGAAATGTAGACAGTTTGCTGGCAGGGAAGATAATTTTCTCGCTTTGCTAGAAAAAAATTGTTGCTAGGTTATTTGACTGTTTATTCAGGGATATGGCTTGAAGTTAATTTTATCAGATAATATCTGAGGGAGACTGAAGAAGACTGAGTATTTCTCTTCAAAAAACCCAAACAAACAGCACAAGCACCAAGCCCACCTGCAGCACATCCATATTTATTTGTCATGGTGATGCTAAAGCCAGGAAGCAGCCAGTGCCTGAGCCATCCATCAGTTGGACACATCACATGTTTATCGTTATTAGGAAAATGTGGATTGATGGCTACTGAGTACAGTTCTGAGTTATCAAGCCTTCCACTGCTCATATCTTTGTGAAAGGGAGGCACCAGTTTCTCAAGGTTGTTGCACAGGTGACCATCACCATGGCCTGAGTTTTGAAATGGCAGGGGAAGTAATAAGATAATGCTGACACTGGTTGCAGGTTTAGGAGGTGTCAGCTGTCCTGTACAAGGGGAGGAGGAAAGCAAAGTAGCTGAAATATACTGCTGTTATTCTGAGTGTTTTATCACATCTGGTCCTCCATAAACAGCATTTATTTTTGTATAACAAGCTTACTGGGCAAAAAATATACATAAAATGTGACTTCTGTCCTTCTGCAAGCAGGGGTAGCGTCCAGAGCAGAGTCTGCAGCAACACCATTTGCCAAAGACACTTGTGAAGCAGAATTCTGTATCATGTGCTATCTGCTCTTTTCTCTTCATTTTAGTTCATTTATCGAGGAAAAGTACAAGTATTTATAAAACCATAATTATTTTACTATACATGACTACCTAAAATACATATTGTTGTGAGAATAAAGCTTAGAGGCTGGGGATTATCTAAGACCATAGGAACAGGAATCTGTAAACAAGCTCATCCAATATATTGTCAACAGGAGACATATATTTATGGTGAAATGGCTTTCAGGGTAGAAACTATTGGATCTTCTTTTTTTATCTGTTCTCTGGCAGAGGAGTGATTTAAAGTGAACCTCAACTCACATTTCAAATAATAGATGACAGGAGCTCATCCATTTCAATATAATTCATTGTACTGCATATGTATGGGGGAGATTTCTAAAGAAAACCAGGGAGTGTTATTTCCAAGTGAGCCACTAGATTTTTAAATGTAGCATTTCCTCCTCACTTTCCTTCTATTAAGGTTATTGGTTTCCCTGAAGAGAAAACTGCAATTTTATGTTGGGTATATTCCTTTGTACCCTCTTTGTCTGGCACCAGCTCAAGAGTGAGGGGTGCAGGAAATGCTTTGGTGTTCTGAATGGTTTTTTTTTTAGTTTGGTATTCTGAGTGTTTGACAGCTTAATTTTTTTGTCTGGTGTTTCTTTTGTTGCTCTTCTCAAGCATTAGTTTTCTACTTTATTTGCCTAATGTACAAGTCATTTTCCTGAAGAATTGTCAGAGCTCCACCTCTGTCCTTCCATGTGTCTGAAACAAATGAACTTCAATTCTCTACAATATCACAAACCTGAAAACTCAAGTAATATCATGTATATATTATAGATTGGGGGGGGAGGGTAGTGAGGAATATTCTTATTGATGTGTTTGATTTGAATCCTGGATAATCAAATCCCTATTGAAAATATTCCTTGGTTTGAGACTCAGAGGTCAGAGACTGAGCTTAGCTGAATGTTCCCAGGAAAGCCAAGCTGAGGGTGCTGGGTGCTTTCACAGCCTCATACCCTGCTTGGGAGCAGAACCTGGAGCCTGAAATTTTCATTGGAGAGGGATGCCCAGACTGAAATCCCAGACATGGCAGAGGATGAGTGCCTCACTTGAAGTGCATCAGAAGCTGTTTGGGGGTGTTTGTCCTAATTTTGAATGGATGAAATACCCATCCATTACTTCAGAGATGCTTCAGCACAATTTGGACATGGCATATCAGGTCCTTAATGCATATGCTGCATGTAAACCAAGGCAGATGCTAGCAAAAAATGTGTCAGAGTTACTCAGGGAGGAAAATCAGTCTTTTGTGGTTCCAGGCAGTTTTCCTACATGAACAGAATGTTTTATTTTTGGAGACAACTATGTATGACATGAATGACAGATATGCTTTCTCTTTGAAGGAAACAAAGTGCATAGTCAGTGTTTTACTTTCCAGTGAGCCGCAAACTTACGATGATCTTCAGCTGATGAAAGCAAAAAGAAATTATTTTAAAATGATGAGGGTCAGGGCATTTTGGCACAGTGGAATTGGATGCTATTGCCATCATAAATTGCTTCACATTAGTGTTGGCTGGAAAGGCTTTCATCAGGTTATTCACAAAACCAAAAAACATTAAAGTAAACAGCAACTTGGGACCTGGCAGTGAATCTTGGGGCAAGAAGGGGATATATATGTGCCAAACCAGCTAAAGTGGCAGGATTCCTTTCATATCCATTTGTTTATCACCTGTTCTTTTTCTTAATTCCCCTTTCATTCAATTAATTTCCCTGCTCTTGGGAAAAGTCAGATTTAATAATGCCAACCTGTACAGAAAAATTTATGCATATTCATGAAAGCTCATGAATTATTGGCAAAATCAAGTTGACTCAACTTTGATCACAGCAAAAGGCAATTAAATGTACTTGTCTTGTAAAAAAACAATCTCAGCTGAAGATTTTGTCTTGATCACATCTGAAATATATTTTGATGAAAATTGAGACATTGAAGGGTATTAAATGGGGATCCCACATTTCCTGTTATAGAGTTCTATCCCTGGTCATAAAAGTAATGTACTTTAAATGCCCAGAAACTCAGGAAGTTTTAAGACTATCTCTGGGGTTAACATTTAAATTTAGAAATCCCAGGATGTTTGCCATGCATTCTATTTTTCTAATTCTAGTGAAAGCATCTTCTGCCTCTTTTTTGTCATTCTGAGGGAATTGAGTCACTGTAGGAAACCTTTCTATGACTGTCACAAAGTCTTCAAAATATGATGACTAGCATGGGTAAAAATTCTTGACACAACAGGGTCCTGTCAGAAAATACAGATGAATCAAAATGTGTTTCTCAGGGATACAAGAACTTCTTAAAAAATAATAGGTGGGAAAATATTTAAGTTGGTATATTTGACTTTGTCATTGTATTTCACCTCATTCCGCTTGGACTCTTCTATATTGTCCCTTGCTATTATCCTTTCAATGAAATGTTTCCATGCTCTTGGGACTGTATCACTGACAATTTCTGCTCACCCGAAACTGTGGAAACTTGCTCTTTTTTTCTGATCTGACACACTGCAAAGTTTCCTTCTATTTCCACTGGGATGGCAGTTCCAATTTCCAGTGGTGGTCTGGATTTCCAAGTCTGTTCTCAATTTTTGTGTGCTCAAACCTGACCCTGTGGAAACTTGATCTACAGCACAGCACCTGCTTTGAGAAACCCACCAACCAATGTAAGCCTGTTAAGATGCTGCAAAGATTTTCTGCAGAAATGAGGAATTTTTGCCTCACATGTGCCTTAAAAGATCCTATTTCTTGAGCTAAGTCCTCTATTTCAGCAGTTCTTATATCAGGCTCCTTAAATCAAAGTTGAGCTTGGAGGAAATGAGAGATTTTTCTCCTAGTGCTGCCAGAGGAAGAATCTCTGATCCCCCTGTTCAGTGAGCATAATCCTTGGGCTGGTGAGCTGGGACAGGGCTGCAGAGCAGGAGCAGCTCAGGGAGCAGGGATTAGGCAGCTCTGGAGTGTGGGCTCCCTCAATTGCCAGCTGAGATTTGGGCATGCTGGGGTGTTACTGGACACATAGAGATATTGTACTGTTCCTTCTGAAATAACAAAATCAGTTTGTAGCTTCTGCTCTATGAGCACTCCTCCAGGAGGATGTTCTGTTTAATCGGGTAAACCCATGCTCCTGCTATGTTTGCATTTGTTGGATAAAAGAAAGCAGAACAAAATGCATAGCAATTAGTAACTTCCCTGTGAAAATGTGTAAGGAAACCTTTTCAATTTTAGTGCTGTAGCTTGCAAGCAAATCTGGGAGGCGTGGAAGGGCTTTATGTAAGGTATGATCCCAACAGTTCATATAATTAGCAAAAATTAACATATATTACCATTATGCTGAGTTTTTCATTGCTGCTTTTACCAGCCTGTATTCTGAAGAAAACGGAGTTCTCTAATGGAGCATATAAATATGGCATTATTTCATATTCATGTTATCTTGATGTTTAACAGAAAGGCAATTTTAATTATGCAAGCAGGTATTTGTTAGCCTTCTGAGAGCATTCCTTGAGTGCCAAGCCTCATTGTTTTTCCTGCTGCTGTTTTCCTTGAAGGGAAGCCTCAAGGACTCTATGCCAAAGGACACATTTTCTGCACTGATAATGCTACATTTCTCCCATACAACAGAAGTTACATTCCCACAGAATTGCTTTTATTTTAGATGAAGAGCATCACAAAATGAGGGAGAGCAAAAGTGCTGTTTTTGTTTGTTTGTTTTTCCACAAAAGAACATGAGGTGACCCAGGTGCAAATCATCTTGTCTGGGTGTGAAGAGGATGGAGCTGGGCCCTTTTCAGTGGCGCTCAGCAACAAGGGGCAACATGTAAAGGATAAGAGGCAAAATGTAGTGGAAGCAATGAGCTAGGTAATCAGATACAGTTATTTTTCAAAAAGATATTTTAAACATTTCCTGAGTTGTTGTTACAGAAAATAATAACTTTCCTGACAAATAGCTACTCAGGCAGTTCAGTGATAGATTTTCTTCTTCTTGGCTGTCATTTGCCCTCACTGCTTATCCTTGCCAGGTGTTTGATCCTGTAACAATTACAGTCAACGTTCAGATGGGGTTTTATCCCAAAGTGGAGCATTGTGCTGAGTCTCTGTTCCTCACCACTTCTGCTTTTAAGAGCATCCCACTGACAGGAGCTGGTTCCCCTCCATGGCACAGGTCTCTGAGAGGGTTGATGTGATTTCTGTATTGACTTCAACATTTTCTGAGACAGAAGTACTTTCCCTGTGACAGGGATCACAAACTGTTTTACACTCAGAGATACAAAACCATCCACCTGATGAGTTCTGCATCTGGGTTATGTACAGGACACAGTGGGGTTGGTACCCCAGGAAATTGTCTTTAGAGCTGTTTCCTATTTCTGGTAGCCCCAGGATGGGAAAAATGTAACCAGAGGGAAAAGCATCTCTGAGGACTGTGCAAAATTATGTGCTAGTAGGGGAAAGCAAGAGAATCCCTTCACAGAAAAGCAGAGGCTAAAGAGCACTGTAAATGTCAGGGACATGTTAAATATCAAGTAAGAACAACAGCAGCCCCACTGTTTTTGCAGCCTGTCCTTTCTGGAGCAGGAGGGATGAATCAAGATTCATGTGAAATGTTGAGCTCTCTTTTTTAGCAGAAGTTTAGTAACACATGGAACATTGACAAAGCTATGAGCCCTTGTTTAATGCTTGTTGAGCCTTGTTTCAACACGTGGGTTCTGCAGTAGTTTTTGACTCGTCTGGCACACTAAACCAAGTGAAACAAGAACATGAGCTGAGAATGAGAATGTAAATGTGATTTCATGGCGCTGTGATCAAGAAGATACAGTTCTTTATTCATACAGGCTTGAGAGAAGATGATGTCAGAGGAATGAAAACAGAAACAACCTCATATCTGTTTGCATAGTTATTTTTCACCTCGATCAAACACTGGAATTGATATTTCATATGCCAAGCCATGCCTCATGATTACTGCAGATAGACCATGTCCATGGAAAACCTGTTCTGTTTTCTCGGATTTTATTTACCCTTGTAAAAATAGAAAACCTCTATTTTTGCTTTCCCCATAGAGAATATTGCTAGATTATAAAACTTTTTATATCAAAATGTGCCCTCACAAGTCATTCTAGTCCTAAATATGTAAATTTTTTTCAAATGTATAATTTGAATATTCAGAAGGTATTGAAAAGTCTATTTGGACTATTCTTTAAAAATCTTTTTGGAATGCAAGCTCATGTTTAAAATATTGTTTTACTGATGTGAATAGTTGATTTCTTTTAAATTTTTGACATTTTTAATGGCCTTTAAAGGCTTCTGAAACTCTTGACTGTCTAAACTCAGTATCTTGGGTCAATAGTTAGTAGACATTGATATATTCTTAGCTGATGAGTATTTGCATAGTGAGGGATAATGTTAAATAGGCCTCCATGGAATAAGGTGGGAGGGAAGAGCCACCAGCAGCAGAGGAGGTGAGAACTGGTGTTGGTTTGAGGCCAATTGTGGAGCAAGTTTCCAGCACACAAAGGTTAAGGGTGTGGCAGGAGCCTGTTTTACCAGTAAATGGATTAACTGGATTAGGACTGGGTGATATTTGCTTTGGCCGCGTTCTCTGTGAAGGGAATATTGGAGGATCCAAATCCCAGGGGTTGTTGGGCAGCTGCTTTTCAGTCATGCTAAATTCAAATGAAAAATGGTTCTTTTTCAGCCCTGTGCAATCAGGGCTCACAGTGTACCAGCTCTCCAATCTGCAGATGAAACAAGCACTCCAGATTGTTCAGAAACAATAGAGAGCCTGATTGTTTAATACACTGATAAAAATGTGTTTTAAAAATAAATTATCTACTAGCTGCTGGGATTGCTTGAAATTCCATTAAACACTAATGAGAGAAGGCATCACAGACAAATTAATAAACACCCTACGCACTAACCTAGAAAATGCCAGCCTAAAACCTTTGATGCTAAACTGATTAAAATGAGAAACATATTTCATGTGAAACCACTTGGCATATTTCAGTGCATTAATTGAGGCATAATGAAAATGGAAGATACAGCACAGAAAAAGATGAATACACGTTATAAAACTGACTATAGTGCTGCAAAACAGGCGTACCCAACTGCAGCCTTGGTTTCATGCACATGAGCAATTCCACAGTAGTAGAAAGAGCATAGAAGGAAGTTAAATATGTTCAGATTTTAGTGCATTTCCGTGGGTGAAATCAAAGAGAGGTACTTTTTTTCCCAGTGAATTTCTATATGTGTTATAAGATCATAAATTCTTTATACACAAGAAAAGTCACCCAGTCCTGTATCTCCCATTGGTTATATAGGCTAAACTTGCATTGGGTGTGAGGGAAAAGTTGAAGTGAAACCATGTTGGATTTAAAAGACAAATCTCAAGTATTATACCTTGCATAGATAAGCATAAATTAGAACAGAGAGAGAAAAGAAAATTGTTTTCAGTAAAGAAAAAAAGGAGATGCTGGTGTGCCTGTCCAGGGCATTTTGTGTGTTCAGTACTTTGCCATTGAACAAAAAGCACTTGCTACAACAACCCTCACACCTTGTGGGAGCTGCAGATGATGGAGTTAAAACACATCTCCTAAAGGAACCCAGCTTGTTGCACAGCACACAAAAAAAATTCATTCTGTGCATGCAGGTCCTGTCACCTGAATCCTCTTGTGTGAGGAGTCCTGGCCAGGGGCTTTTGTGCCTCCTAGACAAGGAGGAAGGCTGGAGGTGCTGCGTCCTTGGAGGAACAGCTGGAGGAGCAGGGCTGAGCCTTTCCAGGGAGAGCTTCCCTGAGCCTCCCCTGGAGCTCTCGCACTAAAACTTCAGGCAGGAATGTCACGCTTGGACGTGAAAGAAAGACGTAGACACTCACTGGAGTCCAAAAAAGGGGCTGCTAGACCCCGGAATTTATTTTATGTATCTTCTTAGAAACCACCGTGGATTGGAGGGAGAAATTGCCACCCCTCAATCACACTGGTCAAAGGAAAAGTCCATCAAACATCTCCGCCCAGGAGAAAGGAATGCAAACAATAGAACACAGTTAGAAAAACATGGCTGTGTTTACAGAAAGTGCGTGAGAAACTGTTACAGAAAAATGAAAATATTGAAGAACTGCAAAACTCAGGGCAACACAGGAACAGCACTGGGGTGGTTCCACGTGGCCCTTGGCATTCCTGTGTTTGTTCAAGTGTCTGCCACCTGCAAAAAGGCCTGCTTTGTGCCAGCCCTGCCCCTCTTGTCTGCAGAAATAGGGCACGATTTACTGTGGCCATGCCCTGAAAGTAAAAGTGTCACCGGGCCGTGATACAGAGCACATGAAGCCTGATTGAAAACCTTCCAGGCCTACAGTTGTCATTATCTGGGCTGACAATCTCACTGCTGGACAGATAGAGAGCTTTATGGGGACACTCTATGGACTATGAATCATTCCCAGTCATCTTCACTGTGTGTTTGTGATCTACATAAAAATTGGGGCCTACATACGAGTAGCTATGAATTGAGCACTTTCAAATTTATGTTTAAAACTCAAAACAACCCAACCAAATCCCACAGTGTTCTCTCTCTATCTATCCATACATATCCTATACATATATATACATTTCTTTATTTGTATTGTTCCTAATTACTTAATTAGTGTTTGGACCTCTCTTTCCATAGCAAAGACAGACTAAATGATTGGTATTTTTAAACAAAATTGAGCCATCTCATTTATCTGTTCCATGTCAGCAACAGAGGGATTGAAAGTCATTGGTTGCCATGAAAGCAATAAAATCACAATCTTCATCTCAGCCAGGTCCAGATCCAAAACCTTTTTAAGCCAGCAGGAATCTGTGAATTAAATTCACTGGACTTTACAGCAAAATAAATAGCTGCTCTGCTTCATCTTGTAATTCTTTTTGACCACTGTTACAAAGTTCATGTTTAAATATATTCCTCTAGAAATGAAAAATAATTTTTTTCAGCTTTTGGAAAACTGGTATAAAATATGTCTCTTGTTATCCGTATGAATCAAACCTGCATCAGTGAGGTGTGACACAGAGCACAAAGACATTCATTGAAATCAGTAGGAGCAGGAGCAGCCCATTATTCATTTTTGATGGAAAGGGAAGAGAAATAAACACACTACAATAAAAAGTAAAGCAGTAGAAATTAATAACATGCACCCCAAACAACAGGTACATACTTGGAAGTGTCTGAAAACAGGCTTCCCTTCTGGTGTTCATGGATCTTTTTCCTGGTCATGTAGATGGTAACATTAGGTGGTATATCAGTATATCATCTATATGAATTCAATATAGTCACAAACAAGGGATTTCTGCATCTTTAGTTACATATTGTCATCAGATAGATTACAGAGTCATCACAGTGTTTTTACAAGTCTAATTCATTCTTACTCTGAAATCTTTTCACTGTCTGAAAGACAAAGAACCAAAGGTGTTTCAATATTTTTATATAAAGCACATAAGTCTCTGGCAAGTATGATATGAGCTGCCTGGTTGCTGCATGCTTACCTTAGCCAGCTTTGCATATGTTGTGTGAGAAATCCCAACATTTCCATATTTAAAGATATCCTGAATGTTCCCTGTTGCTCTAAGAAAAAATTTTGTTTGTGGATAAGGTACAGTATAAATGTTATTGAAATACTTAAGGAAAGTTACAGGATATATTGAAACTGAGTCCTCTTGATTTCACACTAATGGAGCAGAGGGCTTCAAGTAGTAAAGGAACTGAAAGTGTAGTGGAAGTGTGGTGGAGAACACTTATCTGTGGTGACCAAAACTCATTACTCCCAAAATCTATTTCAATAATAATTTTTATTGGTGTTAGGTGAATCTAGGCAAAATAAAGACTTTTTTTTCCTTAGGACTGGTTTGTGTCAGTGGTGAAGGTTTCTGAGTATAAGCACATTGATTTAGACAAATGAAAATTGTTCTCCAGTTTTGCACCTTTACCCAGTTCTGTGACCATTTCTTTTGGAAGCACATTGCATCTTTTTTTGATAATTTTCTTGTAATTCTAAATGTTTCTGTGGCTTTGTTCTTCATTTGATGAACTCAGAAGCATAAAAAAGTCTCAAGACCAACACTTGTGTAGAATGCAAAGCTTTATTTGAAACTCAAACTGTATTAATAGCTTTTGTTATGGATCTTAGTTTGTGCTGGAAAACTGAAACTAGAGCTAATCCTGAACCTCTCAGGCATCATTATTAGCAAAAGCAGCACTAAGAACAGAAAAATTTGGTTACTTATTATACATTGGTTTCCTTGGCAGAGTAGTAAAACCCCTTGGTGTGGAACTGATACAGCAGCACAGAGTATGAACCACCAGCAGTGCAGGGCTCTGAAACAAACAGTCGTAGATTTTTCTAACATCTTTCTCATTAACTTTTTAAAGCCTCTGCTGGCTTTGTGGGCTTATTGCTGGGAGCTGCAAATGATGGATGAAATAAAGGAAAGGCGAGTGGTACTGCACAGTCACTGCTGTGTGGTGTTGGATGATGTTACCCTGAGCTCAGAAAAAGCCAGGACAGGTCTGAGCAAACAACTCACTGTGCTCCTCCCCACAGCAGAGCTGGCCAGCAGTGGTGACTGCCCTAATGCTGGGTCTTTGTTATGTTTTTGCTGTTTTCCTGCACCTTTCAGCTGGTGATTCTGCAAAGATGGACTTCCCCAAGCTCCTCCATGGCCCAGGAGGTTCCATCCATTCTGAGCTGATGTCCCATGGGGTGGAACTTCAGTGATGACTCTGCCAGTGTGTTCCTGCATGATTTTGCCTAAGTCATTTAGGGAAACAGTGAAATAGCCCCATCCCAAGGATGGCTTTTGTTTTTTTATCCAGTGACTTAAGAAGCACAAGCACTTCTTGAGTTCACAATTTATTTTTTAGTTGATGTACTTGTTTCAGGACTGCATTTTCTTTTGTTTTGACTCCTCTTGCTCTGCCATTTCCCACACATAAAGGCCTTGCTTTTTTCACCATTAGCCCTACATTTTGCTTTGAACTGCAGTACAAATAATAGTACTACCTATATATATGACAAATAGAGTTTTACACATCATTTCAAATGTCATTCTAAAGAGATAGATGCTGCCAGGAAAAAAAAATGTAGAAGAAAGATAGAAAATTAAGGAAAAGAGGGACTAATATATATATATATATATATTTATCTATATATTTTAATATATGTATACACACACAAATATATGTTTGTCTGTAATCCCTTTCTGTCTGGATCTTATTGATCTATAATATTGATATCATAGTTCAGAATCTATCAGAATTTTAATCAAGCTCATTCCTATGTTTCTGTCATATTCTCTGAGAACTGTTGATTGAATGTTGATTCTCTTTGGTGGGAGATGGGAAATCAGAGCATTGGTAACAGTCAGAAGTTCAACGAAATGCATTTACTTCCAAAATAATGGACTGGCTTCAGCCTCCAGCTGTGCAAGCACAAGGAGCTGTGATGGATGTTGCAGCAGTGATTCTGCTCTCAAGCTTTACTGGCAGCAAGAAAACCCAACTGAAGTACCAATAATCACAAGCTGTGGTGGATAACACACACTGGTGCAGAAGCCACACTTCTTGTGCCTGTTCCATGATCACACGGGAGAGACCAAACAGTAACACCCCCTAAGAGGTTCATTGGTGCACTAAACACCAAAGATGCTTGGTCCAGCCTGGCTCAGGAGGTCTGCAAACTTAGGAGGTGGAAGAGAAATTATAAAGTTTGGGTTAGAAATGTAGTCGCATGCCATGAGAGGTGTCTCTCCAGCTGTGTAGAATGGGAGTTCTTGTCATCTCTTCTTAAAGGCACCCTACAAACCAGTCTGAATCATCACACCAGAGTGTTTTATTCTGGTTCCTGATAACTGACATAAAAATTTGCATTTTAAACAAAAAAATAAATTATTTTTTATAATCTTTTCTAAGCCAATTTGAGTTTTAAATATTATTTTTTCTCTAATGGTGTTGGCTTTATAGTAAAGTATGGTCAAAATTTGTAAAATAAAGAGCAGATGAAGTGAATATAAGCTTTGAAGAAGCTGATGATCCCCAGATTTGCATAATACTTTGAAATAATCAGGTGTGCAGGCTTGATCCCCATTTACACAAATTAAGTCTGCAATTCGTGCACAGACACAGGTGGGCTCCAAGCGCCTCACAAAGCCCAACATGATTGCCTCTGGTTCTTTTCATTAGCTACCAGCAGGTTGTTATAGCTGGGTTAGGCAAAATTTAAGACCTTATTCATCTTTTCAGTCTATAACAGTTTTTTCTGCAGCACCTATGTGGTACTCAAGTCAATTTAGCACAATTTTAAGGTTTTATTTTAATTGCAAGTGGGTGAAATCAACCTGTCAGTGGTAGCACAATCTCCGTACTTATTTTGTGAGGTTCTGAATTTCTTCAGGAGACTCCTAAAAGGAAAAGACTAAAAATTCACTAAATCACTCAAGACTGAAGGCATTAAAGATGTCTGGTGTCCTGTGCAAGGGATGTGCTGCTGGGCAAGGCCAGTGTCTTCCTGATGAACCCTGACAAAGCAAATTCTCTTGTCAAATTCACAGTAGCTCAAGCAGTCTTTGGTACAAAGTTATTTTTTTCTCTTACTTATTTCAAACAGAAAAGGCTTTTGTTTAGCTAATTACAGAAGTGTAAGGAGTTGTTCCTCATTTAAGGTGGTACCAGCAGCTGGGTGTGAAGAAAGAGGTACAGTATCTCCTTTACTCAAAGGGGTATGAACACCTCATTTCCTCTTAAAGTGAAAGTTAATGCAATTAGATGTAACATGTAATGTGGAGGCTTTCATTTTTATATTAAGAGAAGCTCTATTCAGTATCATTGATCAATAGATTTGATGAGGTCTGGCAATCTTTTTTTTGGAAATTTTTGTTACTTTTTAATGTGAGCTCTGTAGAGATTTGGTTCACTTTTTAAACTCTTTGACAATAACTTCACCATCTTTCCATTTGTACATCACCTTTATTGCTGAACCAAGAGTTGTACTCTAGGTGCTTTCCTATGAATCCAAAGTAAGTCAGGGACACAATCCAAGGCTATGGAAAGTCAGGAAGAGGGCTTTTTCCTAGCTAGTAGGCTTTGGAGTAAGCCTCTGTTGGGTAATTTAGTCAGGTGCTGGTTGAGAGGTGCTTCGTACTCTGAACACATTTCACTGTTGCACTGTTGTCCATCCTAGGATGCCTGTTCATTTTCAGAGAGAGTTTAAGTTGTTGGTTATTGGTCTGTAAAGCTCTTAGAGGTTTGGGAGCTGTTTCAGGCTCCGCTCAGTGACTGCTGAACTGGTGATCAGCACCAAGGCATGAGAACGAGTGGCATTTTCCGGGCAAGACACTCAAGAGAGCCCACAGGTTCAGACTCCAACTGGGCCAAAATAGCCTGATCTTTTTGAATGTACCAAACAGCTCAAGGGGAATTTATGCTTAATCAGAGTTTTAGAAAGAGTAGTGGCTGACAAGTGTTTATTGTGGAGTGGTCAGGAGCTGTGCTGAGTTGGGGGTACTTCCAGCTTGTCACGTTTGAATCCAGTACATGCTGAACTGGTCCTAGTAGTGGTGTCGTATTTTGACTCATCCTGTGCTTAAGTGGACATGCACATGGGTATTTAGATGTTGACAGACACCTTTTAATAAAAAGTAGCTCTCTTTCGGGTGACTGTGTTTGGGTAGGCAGCAATTTTCTTCTAACGATTTCTCATAGAGGGAATCATGAATTTTCCTTCTTGATCAGGGTGTGACAATCTCTGCATTGATTCCCTTGACAAATGTAGGCTGATTTCCTAGTAAATCTCAGTCATGATCATGTCTAGAGTATCCTCATGCCTGCTTAGGTTGTGAACCTGTATAACAAAATACAGTTTGAATCTTGGTGTTCCTGCCAAGTCTATTTAAGCAGGGAGATGATTTGCTGACACATTTCAGCAGCAGCCTCTCAGGAATGTGTCCCTGTAAATCTCCTGCATTGCTTGTTTGGCCAGTGATGCTGTTTGGAAATGGGGTGCTACTTGCTGCTGTCTTGTGATTGCTCTTCAAACCTACGTTTGCTCAGTCCTCAGCTGAAGGAAGGAAGCAGCCTGGGGAGTATTTTATAAAGCAAGATGTATCTTTTCAATATTAAAGTCACAAATCTGTAAGGAGTGCAAATATTCTGTCGCTAGGATGCCAGTTCCCTTTTATGACTCCCTTAGTAATTACTGAGTAATATTTATTAGGGAGCAGTGTATGAGGCAATAAGGGGTTTTTTGTAGATGGCACCCAAGGTGAGTTAAGGTGTTTGGTAACAGTGAGATCTGCATAGTGAGTTCATGAATGTAGGAGAAACAAAGCAGAGATGGACTTTAAAAGTCATCTTGTGGGGGAAAATACAACATGTAGTCTAAAGTATTTAGAACTGGTGCTAATTTGGGTGTCAGAGCACAACTTTCTCCCCCTTGCAAATTCAGCTTCTGCTTCCCCACTGCTCCACAGGCATTTCCTCTGGCATGAGAAAATCACATTAAATGGGCTGGGTTTCCATCACACTGCTTTGACCTGATAGGACAGTGGATTTTGGAGACTTGGAAATGTACAGGAGTTATAAACCCTCAGAGTTTGGGTACAATGTCTTCGCAGAGGTTGATCACAGCACAGTGGGACTCTTATCTCTGTCTCAAGCCTGTAGGAACCAACACAGCCAACAATAATGCCTTCTGTTTTACTGGCACAGAAAATTTTGAAGGCCAAAGAGACCTTTAGGATATCCAGTAAATGTACTGGGCTGTTATTGTCCTCCAGAGACCCACAGGGATGAGGATGATAGTGCTGGATCGAGGATGAATCAAACTCAGGTCACACCACTGCAGGCCTAGGTGCAATAAACACCTTTTCTGAGGGATAAAATCCCTTCTGTGTAGTTACATTTGCCCATTGCCAGTGACCTTGGCTGGGATTTCTAGGTCTTACAATAATACTGATGTTATTAAAACTGGCTACGATCTTTAGAAATACGTGCTGTGAAAGTAAGCAAAACCTGACTTTATCTACCCATCATTCAGTTTTCCTTTCCAAAGGAAACTGTTTAATGAAAATTCAGAATGTACTTGTGTGTAAATGTTCATATCCACTCCACACATAAACTCACACAGTTTATATATGTGTATTTTACATTTTCATTCTGTGCTCATATGAATGAGTGAGTATATACACATATACATGCATGCACATGCTATATTCCTTTCAAAATTCCAGCAATGTGAATCACAGGATTTTATTTTTTTAATTACCCTGGGCAAAACCAATAAAAGCAGTTTAATTGGAAAAGAAATGACTAGACTTATGCCTGAATATAGATTACTGCAATTTTTCATTTTTGTAACTGAATGGCATAAAATTTGGAGTGAGAGCTGAAAATTTCAGCCTTTTCCGAGAACTTCCTGGCAGTCTCAAGCCATTAAGATATTTTTCACTGTTTAATTATATTTAATGTTTTAAGACTGGCTAAATTGAATGGATATGGTAAGCCTTTAAAATTAATTAATGCTCTCCAACTTTAATAAATGCAAGGATGGAATAATGCCTTAAGCTTCAGCCTACGTACTGGTACTTCACTCTGAATAGCTGTGTCCATGAAGGCAGCAGCCTCATTCCCCTCCTATAACACCTTCATATTTTATGGAACAGGACAGCACAGAGTCAACAGACAATTTAATGTTACAGTCACAGTGACGTAAAGCCCAGAACTTGGTGTGTTTTTCATCTCTGAAACCTCAGGATCCTCCTGCCTGCACATGAGCCAGGTGAGGTGTGGTGGTACATCCTCATGGCCTGCACACATCTGGCTGTGGCACAGAGGGACTTCCTGCAGAGAAGGGGTGGAAGCTTGTCTGGCTTGGGTGGTGGAGAGGCTGCTGAGAGGAGAGGGAAGGAGCTGCTTCTCTGGGTTACTGATACCAATGTGATGTGAAAGGCACCAGGCCACGTGGCTGCGTTTATGAGCATAATTAACAACGCATAATTAAGGATACTTAAGGAGAGGAGGAATCGCTCTGAGCTTTGAAGTGCCAGGTTGTTTGCAGAATGAAGCTGAGAATTTGGATCAACAAGGCTGGAGGTGAATTGGGCTCTCAAACATGCACTGTAATTGCTGTAAATGTCTGGGTGGCCTGAGGAGCCAGTCCTCACTCTCCTCCTTGGAGGAGTCTGCAAGTGGCAATGGTGAGAGAAGTACATTTATACCTTTCCTGGCTTGAAAGGAAAAGCGTGTTGGAGCAGAGGACAATGAGGTGCCACTGCCCTGTGTAACCTCCAGGGAATGCCTGCTTTGGGAGGGGGAGCAGGACATAAGCTGTCTGCTGCTTCTTTGAAGTTTCAGCCAATGTGTTTAACTTCAATCCCTGTCTATCTGATTGACATTATGTATGAACATAAGTGCTGTACTTGGGTCAGAGCAGAGGTTTCAGTGTCTCAGGTATTCAACCTTTGACAGAGACCAGTAGCAGACACTTTGGAAAGAAATACAGGATTCAGGCAAGCAGGGAGAGAGCACCACACCTTCACAGCTTTTTTCCATGGCACAGTGTTCTGTTCACATCAATTCAGATGTTTTTAGCTATTGACCATGAAAATGACATGGAGAAATTAAAAGTGTTTCCTGTGCTCAGAGATGGATGCTCAGTGCAAGCAGCATTAGAGATCTCAATTTCCCTGCTTCCCCCTTCATCCTGGCTTTCTGCCTAAAGCTCATGGCTCAGAAAGCTGTCACAAGGACAGCAGCCCTTTTATTTTGCAAAACAATCCACAGTTGTTGATTTCGATTTGATATTTGTTTTGCTTTGGTCTTTTCCTCCAGTATTTCTGCTCTGCCACTGTTGGAGGGTTCTTTTCTGTAGGGCTGCAGGATGTCTCCACACTTTGGCCTTGGCAGTGGCGTGTCTGTGTGTGTGTGCTGTGATTGATTGTGTTCATTAGGAAGGTTGACTGTTGTTTGTTTCCCTATCAATAGAAACGTTCCCAAACAAGATAAGTGCCGGCCAGCACACTTGCTGCTGTAATTACTGTAGGTTCAGATAAAGCAAGTGGCACTGGAGCCTGTCTGTAATGAATCCTTGTTGACATGGAGCAGGAGATGCATTACACACACATATATATAATAGACACTGAAATCTCTCAGAGCCAAACGGGAAGAGCTGCAAAAGAAGAAAAGGCCTCGTTCTTTAGGGCAGTGCAGCATCTCAAGTAACAACAGCATAGTTAGAGCAAGGCACCAGCTTTTAGCTGAAGCACTTTTGTTTGTGGATCCAGGGACATCAAAATGCCTCAAAAATTGGATCAATTTTGATGAAATCCTCTTATTGGGAAACACAACAGCAGCAGTAAAATTTAATACACTCCAGCACAAAGTCTTTGGACAGTCTTTCTTACTCCTTCCCATTTTGAAATGTCCTTCTCTGTTACTTAAAATGCTGTTAAGTCCTTGAAATGAAACCAAAATATTTTCCAGATACCTTTAGTGTTCTTCACTCTCCCTCCCACACACTGAGTTTGAATTTTTTTCCCTAAACCACATTCAGCATCCCTCCTGCCTGTTCCTTTCTCTCAGGCCATTTCTCTCCACTGGCTCCCTTGTCCTCTCCTGCTGAACTGGAAAGAGCAATTGCAGAGAAAGCACCCCTGGTCCCACCACGCTCTGGAAATGTCTGCCAAACTCACAGGTTTGCCCTTAGCTGTGCTCACCAAGCATGTCCTCATCCTTAGGTCAGCCAGATGGCAGCAACGGGGTTGTTTTGTGTTTAAAAACCCACCCAGACAGTGACCCCTCATGTCAGGGACCTGGGTTCACCCTGTTCTGCATTTTGAGAGTCAGGGGAACATTTAAATGTGATGAATTAACTTCTAGCGCAGTGAAAAGCTCTTACAACAATTAAATATTGTCTGCTCACAGCTTATGCTTATATATTGTTTCAAACAGTCAGATTCCCAAAGACTGTTTATGCTCTGAAAGGAAACAAGCAGCAAATTTCTGCGAGATATAATTTGAACAAGCATAAAACATTTGGCATGGTTGTAATTAAGTGACCTTTGTTTGGTGTCTGTCAAACCTACTCACTGTTCAACTGATGGTGCAGGGGATGTTGATAACTGGTGGTGTAGCTCTATGTTCCTGCATCATTTTAACTCTTTCTAATGTGCTTGATAAAGATTTTTAATGGCACTGATGCTTTAAAAAGCTGTTCTTGAAACTATGCAACAAGACTTTGCAGTTCTATGTGTTATGTGTGCCATGGGAACTTTTTAAACCCAGCAGGCAGAAGAGAAAGTGCCTTAAAATAAGTTATTTTAACACCAAAGAGTCTCTTGGAAGCTATTTGTGATCATTATCCAACTATCTTATCTCTCAAGCATCAATTTCTGCATTGAAGTGCAAAGAACAAGAGAATGAGATGAATCTTAGTTACCTTCAAAGGGTGGGGAAACTTTCACAAAGATTAAACGTAAGACAAATGAGAGACCCCACTGAGAAGAGATTTACAGGCATTCAGTACCCACATCAGAGGTGATAGGTGAAGTGGTGGAAGTTATTTTGCCTTAATTGAGACTCCCGATGCCACTACAGACTCATTTAGATCACTCACCCTCTCACACTCCTCATGTAGGAGTGATCCTGAAGGGCTGTAGATGGGTGTAGGCTGAAAAGCCAGAATGGAAGATATATTAGAGGTGCATTACAGCTTTAAACCCAGCCAGCTTTGATGCAGTCACACTTTATTCACGACATCCTGACTTCTGAGCCTCAGGCATATGAGTGACACCAGCTTTGTCTTGAAAGTGCTGCAGAGGTGTGTGCTATGAGCCTGAAATTTAAAATGAATGAGCCTTAATGAGCCCCAAATGATTGCTTATACCTACACACGTGTGGAGTGAGAGCATATAAATCAGAGTTGTCGTTCTGTGTTTCCTTGAGTTACAAAACAAATCAGGAAGTCCTGAGACAGGTAAGAGCTATGTTCTGGTGCAAGACAAAGCAGGGGGAATTCAACAGTGTCAATGAAAAGGGGATCTGTGCAGTAGTTTAGAAAAATCTAACTGATATTAATCAGAATGATAAACCTGGTCTTGACCTTTAGTGAGGGTGTCATGCTCCTGTGGTTTGTTTGGAATCAGATAGATGGAGCAGGGGGTGTAAAGTTTCAATCACTATTTTTGTGAATCACCATGACAAACTCAAGCTGCTGAATATATTTATGTGGAGATTGTACTTGAATTACATGTTTTATACAGAGGAGGGGTTTATCTCCTGTTACGCTCTGTTTCGTTTTACATAATACTTATCTAAACATCACTATTTCAGAGCAAAATAGTAGTCATATTAACATAAACCTAGAAATTGCAGAGTTTAACTTCAGCTTTAAGAACTTAAATAAATACATAATTTTACAGAATTTTGTAAAAAAAAAAAACCTTGTATCCTACCTTTGTTTAATGGCAGGATATGGGTGAAACTTTTGTTAGGACTGCAAAGGAACTGCTCTGGCAGCTTCAGCAGCACTGGAGGTTAACTCAGGAGAATAAGTTGCCCAGAAAAGCAATGACATAGTGATCCATCCCCACTGTAAGATTGCAAAGAAAATATGATTGACCTCACACTTGTACAGGTTTCCTAAGAAAGAGAAAGAAGTGTCCCAGCTGTGCCGAGGTGACACCTTGCACTGCACAGTCACCACACAATGCAGCAGTGAACCAGGGCTTTGAGGATGGAAGCAGCTGAAATTCCTCCTGGGTGGAAAACCCTCCTGGGAGGGTAAGCCAGGGAATACCTTTAGTTTTCACTCCCGTGACTGGAACAGTGAGGCTGTGTCTGGGAAGCCCCCGTGTGTGCAGAGGTCTCCAGGTGACCAGGACAGCCTGTTCGCTTCTCTGTGTGTGTCCCTGTGGTGTTTGGATGACTGATGGACATAGCAGGACCTCCACTGACTGCAGGTGTCTCTCTCTTAGTCTGTCTTCTCCTTTCTCAGATTTTCTGAAGTTTGTCTAGCTGTGGATTTGAGCTCTGTAGGATTAAACTATTGCAATTAGCTTCAGCTCTGACTGAAGGGAACATAGCTCTGAAGAAATAGCTCTGTATCATAAAAAAGATGATCATCTTAAACTGTAGTACACGGCATAATTCCTGCAGCACTTTCAAAATTATGTACCATCAAATGCCATGTCACGTCCCTCATGATGGTCATTAGCAATTATGTCACACTGAATCACAGAAAACATCGTGAATTTGGTACTAATAGAGCAGAACAAAGTCTTTTCTGGCTTCTGAGTCTTGTTCTTTAATCTCTATAACTGGATGTTGCAGATCAGCACTGGCAGGGAATCTTGTTTCTCTGTAGCTCTGTGCTTGCTTTTAGTTTTAAGACATCAATTCCAGAGAAAATTCTGCCACTATTAGGCATCTAAATGTGGTAATTTATGCAGAACAAGCACTTTATCTGTCGATACCAGCCCTCCTCTGCCTTGTGTTCACAGTGCTCATAAAATCCAGAGAGCAAAAGCCCTGGTGTTTAGCCACCACTGCCCGGGTTAGCACAGCTTTGCTGCTGCAGGAAAAACTGCTGTGCTGTGAAGGAGAGGAAGAAGTGCCAAATCTCCCAGGTCTGAGATTTTTCTAGATCAGTAATTATGCACTTGCATTGGCAAGAACTAGCCTGGCAAACAGATGTGTTCATAGGATCAGGACTCCCTTACTGCCTACTCATGGAATAATTTTACAGATGCCAAGAAAATAAACATGAACTGTTGGAGTACCCAGGTAAGAGCCAGCAGTGTCTGTCTCTTCTGTGCCACAGTGACATTGTTAGGGCTGGAAGGATTCTGTTTGATGGGACTTCTCAGAATGGCTCAGAAATAGGAACAGGAAGGAGAGAGTGAAGCATCAGAACTGAGTGGTCATTTTTTAGGGAAAACATTACATGAGAGAAAGGGACAGTGAGAGGAATGAGCAATAACCACACCCAAGCTCATCACATCATAATCATGGGGAAAGGAAGCTCTTGTTTGTGTTAAAGTCCCACCAGTCATCTGGTGAATAACACAAAAGACAAATAGCAACACAACCTAAACACCATCCTAAGGAGAGGGGAACATTTCTTTGTATTTTCAATTGTCCGTGATCTCACCAGACACTGGCATGAATTCTTCTCAGTTTTGAACGCTGGACTGGTAACTGAATCAAATCAAATTGTAAGGTTTGTGGATACCTTTAATTATGTGTGTTGTAATCAGTGTCTGCCTGACAAGCCTCATCTGTTGAGGCTAATTTTGTGCACACGCTCTGCCTGCAGGCCAGAGCTCTAATGATATTTAAGTGTGGTGTAGAGGGAAAAATAAACACAAACTATTCTAGAAACATTTTGTTAAGTGATTGGCATTGGATATCAATCTGCCTGCATGGGAGTTTGTGTCCTCATAAGACAAACCTCATTTATGTCATTAAGTGGAAGATTCATTAGCAACAAATATTGTCCTACAAGCCTGATACAACTCACAGAAGAGTGACCACAGCGATTTCTCTTGAGATTCATGTAAAGCAAACATAGTAGAAACTGAGGGATGAATCATCTCTCCCTTTAATTTGTTTGGATTTTTTAAGAATTTTCTCTTACATTGAACTACCCAGCTTTTAACCACATTATTTATTAGGAACTTGGCTTCCTTGTTTGCTGGGGTTTAAGAGCACCTCTGTGTCTCATAGAGCACTGTCTTTGAAAGCCCAGCATGACAAAAAGGATTTCTAATTTTAGACCCTCCAAATTGGTAACATGCCCTCAAAACAGAAGTCATTGATTGGCATGTATCCTTAATATAACATAATACACATTATGTTCTTCAAAGAGCTGCTTAGCCTACTTTCTGGCAACATTGCTGCTGTGTTTTTCTATAGCTATTTTTCTTTCTTTGTGTTACTTCTAATGATCTCATGTAAAGCTGGTCATTTTACTTTACCTTGAACATAAATTATTTAAAAGTAGGGATGATTCTGAATAAGAGTCGTGCTGAGCTCCATAAAGTATCCTTTTTTTTCCACTAAACTTCCATCTGTAGCTAGCTATTCTTGGGTATAGGCTGTTCTTCATGGAGGTAAAAGATAGATGTGGAGTTTTGTCAAATTACTTTAAAAAAAAAGAAAAAATCAAATACACTGCTAGAATGACACTAAAATTTTTACAAATTCAAAACACTGTTGGGTTGTGACCTTTCTTTGGGTGGTTTATTTGAAAGTCTGTAACTTTTGAGGTTTATCCCCAAATTAGTAGAACCAACTGAAACGCTACAAAGCTGTAGAGTTTGGGGTGGTTTTCCCCTCTTGAATTTCTGTGCCATTTCTTGCTGATGGCTGAGTGCTGCTGCCACTGTGGGAAGGAGGCAAAGTGGGGATGAGACAGAGCCACAGCCACGAGGGTGGTTGATGCACTGAGTGAGGTCAATAGAATCTCATGCCAGAACCAGGAAAAGCTTCTCATACTCTATTTCTATTTAAATACATATATTTAACATACATTTATGCTACCAGGGTGAAAGCCAAATGCTGCATTAACTTCCTTGGTCCTTCAGTCCCCAGATCTGCTCTTTCTCAGAATGTGTCATTAAAGGGTTCGTGGTCACACCTTCTCTGACTTTCTGGCAGCTGCTACAGGAGCTTTAACAATGTTGGCAGCATGAAACAAGCCTAAAACTAATAGCATACATGAATATGTATAAAGATATTAAATTCAGTCCTAGCAGGGCTTTTTTTTTTTTTTTTTTTTTTGTGCTTTGAAAACTATGGTGTGGTGGAATAGAGATTTTCTTGCAACAACTTTTCAATTCATATTTAATTGACTTTCTGTAAAATCATCTGTATTTTCACACGATTTTTCCCCCTAAAAAGCAATATGTGCATTTTTTGGTAAGATGATAAACAGTGTGTGTAAAATCAATAAATATAAAAGTGAGACAGATAGGAACATCTGTTCATAGAAATTACTTACTTTCAATTTACTTATTCATTATGTTTCATTTTACCAGGCCTGGTTCTTCAAGCCAGTTTGTTTAAAAATTGGCAGAGTGTAGAAATAGGTGACAGTATGAGAATAATTGTTTCCTTCTTCTATTAAACAAAAAGCTTATTAAATATAATATGTGAAGTGAAATAATAAGGCATTTATTCCTTTTTGGGCCATTATGACTGCACAGAAAGAGAGACTAGATTCCTGTTCAAAAGGGATAAAACTGAAGTCATTTCAGCCACAAAGATGAATGAATAAATTACTCAGGGAAAAAGAAAAACTCCACAGTGGGTTCCCACATGAGTTATCCCACCACAGCTCTCAGTAGCACATCCTCACCTGTGCTCAGGCCACAGACACAAACTCCCCAGCCAATATATTCCTGCCTCTCAGCAATTTCATCTGGAAAGATCTTTTGACTCTTGAAGTCTTGTAAACAAACAAAAGCCTCTTTGGTTTTTTTATTCACAAAGCTCTACTTCAGCTCAGGGTGTCAGCAAGAGGGAAAGTTAGGATGGAATAACAACAGATTTCTCTTTTGAATTCAGGAAACCTTCCCTTAATGAAATTTGTTCCAACATGCAGAAAGTCCCAGGCTGCAGTTGTTTATTGGCAGAAAAGGCTGCTGCCCCTAGGAAGGTTTATTCTCATGCTGTGTTGCAGGGAGCTTTAGGGGCCTGGATTCTGTGCTTTGGCTGGGAGCAGGGTGCTCAGAAAGCGTGGCAGGGAGCAGCTGATCCCTCCAGAATTCCTGCTCCTGGCCAGCCCCACAGTGCTCCTTCCTGAGCAGCATCACAGCATGGCACAATTGAGGGGCAGGATTTTGAAGGGAAGAATCACTCATTCCTCTAAGGACAAAACAGCTCCTTTCTGTACTCCTGTGTGTGGAACAGCTGCAGGAGGGGAAAAGTGCCCCTCAGCATCCTTTTTTAAATTTTTTTTTTAATAAAACATCTACAATAAAATCACCCAAATACATAAAATTGACCCACAGCAAAGCCTAAGCTGTTTTTCTACCAGGAGCTCCCCTATGCTGCCTTATGAGGGCTTTCTGTTCCATAAGGCACATCCACGTTCCCTCTCCCACTTCCCTTCTTTGACTTTCTCCCAGCACAAACACAGAGCATTTAGTATCTTATTCAGGTGGTGAGTAAAAAATATGGATATTGCATTGGAGGCCTACAAAATCACTAAGCAAATAAAAAATTGTTCGTTCACACAGACATTTGGTGTTTGCCAGGAACCGTTTCAGCGATGCTGCAGTTGCTTCAAAGGCTTCTGTAACAGCAAGAGGGAGGGAAAGGAGCAGGAAGGGACAGGGTGAAGACTCAGAACAGAGATCAAAAGTGCAGGGAAGCAGTTCTGTGAGATGGTACTCCAGCATGGAGCAAAAACCTCAGTGATATATTTAAAAAAAAAGCAGTTTTCCCACCACGAAATAATCTTTTTCAATATAATCCATGAACATCTTCCTGTTTGCTGTGGATAATATCTCTTAGTAAGGTGTTAATCAAAAGGAGATTTTACTAAAGCCCAGCTTTTTGACATGTTTATTTTTGTTGAGTGTTCTGCTTTATTAACTAACCAAAGAGAAATCAGAGGGAGTGTGCACCCTGCAGGGTCATATATATATGTTATGTTATAAAAAGGTTTTTTATAGAAGGATTGGAAACCTTTTGTTTCTCATTGTTGGTTATTTGGAAAGTGTATGTAGTACCTCTAGAAATAAAGGGGATGATTATGTTTTATAGGCAAGAAGGGATTAATAAAACTCATAATGCTCAAAGAAACAGCTGTTTCTCTGTTCTGTAGTGCTTCTAAACCCTCATCTAATGCTGAGTGAGTCAGCTGGGAGACGCCACTAGTGTTAAAAAAGAATTAAATGGAAAAGTAGTGGTTATTATTTGAAAACAATTATTCTCTAATTGTGCTTTGAGGAGAGGAAACGAAGAAAGAAAACTGCTGGTGAAATAATTTATAATTGGAACAAAGTATAGATTAGGAAGAAAAGATCTTTTAAAATAAAGACTTCCTAATCCATAAGCAGCAATGGAGTGACAGCAATAAGGCTTTTATTAGTCTGTTTTTGAAAGGCTGCATCATTCACAAGTGGGGTTGAAGCCAGTGAGTGGAGCCAGGCTTCCTCCTGGGGCTCTCTTGGAGAGTCCAGCTGCATTCCCAGCTCTGCTGCAGCTTGGAGCAAAGCACTGCATCTCCTCAGGGCTCACCATCCTCCTCCTCACCAAGGCACTGCATCTCCTCAGGCCTCACCATCCTCCTCCTCACCAAGGCACTGCATCTCCTCAGGCCTCACCATCCTCCTCCTCACCAAGGCACTGCATCTCCTCAGGCCTCACCATCCTCTTCCTCACCAAGGCACTGCATCTCCTCAGGCCTCACCATCCTCCTCCTCACCCAGCCAGCCCTCACCAAGGCACAAGGCACTGCAACTCCTCAGGCCTCACCATCCTCCTAAAGCACTGCATCTCCTCAGGCCTCACCATCCTCCTCCTCACCCAGCCAGCCTTCACCCTGGTTTTTGTTTGACTGGGGTGGGTTGAAGTGTCGAGCACTCAAAGCAGAGATTGGACACATAACACATGCACTGTGTGGCTTCAACTGCAGTTGGTGATATGGTAGAAAAGATTTATTGGTATTTCTATACCTTTCTTTTTCTTTTCTTTTCTTTTATTTTTTTTTCTGTTGCCTGGAACATTCATATGAACATATCAGATTTTGCTGTCTGACTGGAAGAGGGAGAAAAAAAGAGCTTGTATCTCCAATATGCACTTCCCGTTAGAAATGCATGTATTTAATAGTTATGGCTTGCAGTGACCTTCAACCACATGATGTAATCCTTATTCAATTTTTAATAAAGGCAGAATTCCCATCAAGTTTGGGGGTTGTCATTGAGAAAGAGATGTTGAGATTTACCCCAACATATTATAAAACATTCTGACCTGGTGCCTTATGTTCTTTCAATAATGTATTTTAACGGCATCTCTAGAAATGCAGGAATACTCTTTGATTTGATAAATTAATGGGCTTTTCTATTAGTCTGTATAAAGAACCTTGATCCCATAAATACTTCTAGATTTATAAATGGTATCTTTGTACCTGTGCCCAGCATGACTGCTTTTAGTCCTTGTCCTACTGTTTAGTTTTTGGTTCCTTTAATTTTACTTTTCCAAAATAAACAGCCAAATCTAAACCATAGTAATACAGGCAAATAAATCTCTACTCCTAAGTCTTCTAGGGATTTGGCAACCAGGAACTCACAGGTTACTCTTATGAGAAAGAGAAGGGAGGAAGGACCCAATAAAAAACAGGAACAGCAGCTCCATCATTAGCCTGAGAACCAGAGGAAGCATTGGAAAAGAAATTACTGCTTCATTCTTTCAATTTTTCAGCTTATTCCCTCTTCAGTTGCCTGTAAAAACTTGCCAGAAGGTAGAGTCCCTTTCTGGATGAAGAAACATGTTTTGTGTAATTGCAGATTGTGTTAAATTTGTGATAAGGTAATGAGACAGTGGTAAATTCAGGAGGATTCTGGGTTTCCCTCTTTTTCCTGGTGGTCACTGTCTCTTTCTAGTTTATCCCTATTTTGTAGGCAGTGCTGCAACATGCTGTACTTCTTAAAGTTCACTCCAAGGGAGGTAGAAAATAAATGAAGAAGACCTTCTTGAGGCCAAAGGAAGTAATTTATTAGTCCTTAAGGCTGAAGTATATAAATTTGAGAGGCCTTCGTGGGGCTAAAGGAAATAAATTAGACCTAAAAAGATGCTATTTCAGGGACAAAGATTTATCATGTGGAGGTGTGTGAGGGCTATACTCATATTCTGAAGTTTCATAAAGGAGGCTCTTTGTTTCTTTGAAAAATCCGTTAGCTTCAAAAACACCAAGCCCACTCCAAGATTCAAAGTGTCTGATGTTTCCTGGCTCCTGGAATAACTTGCTGTCCCCTCTTCCTGTTAAATTAGGGTGCTGGGCCATTTGCTCTGTAGAATATTTTGCACAGAAAAAGGTAATTTGTGCCATTCCAGCTCTAAGACCACATGACTGGCAGATATTCTGATTTATCATGCATCCCCACCAGCACACTGGCAGCATTCTGGTGCACATGGTGCAGGTGTCCCTGTGCCACCATAAAAACAGGGAGTTCAGGTAATTTTGTAGCAATCAGAAATGGCAGCAGAGGAAGCAAAGATCTGGTGAGGTGCAGAGAACTTCCTCTTAACCTTCTTTTTGTGCTATATCTGTCCCATAACTTTTGTGTTCCATGATACTACTCAAGTAGTAGCAAGAGAGGTGCTGCTTCTGGAAGAGAGCTTTACTTGCTGCTTGGGATATTCCTTCACTGACATCTTCCTCATGGTTTGGTAGGAGAGAACTTTCCCTGGAATCTTCTGTTTTCCCAAATAAAATTTTATTTCTGCAGGATTTAGTTAGTTGATGGATGCATTTCAGTATTGTGTAGCAGCGTACTTGGCAGAAGCCCCTGCAGTGGAACTTCAGAATTGGTGGGAAGAGACCCATATTTTTTCCCCTCTTTTTTCAACCTGTTTTCTGGAGGAAAAAAACAATCAGCCCCCAAGCACCTGCCAAATTCTAGAGAATTCTGTAACCCAGAGGATGCTTCATCTAGTGTGATGCAGAGGGAAGGTCACCAGGCTCATGCTGGATTTGCAGTGTCCCCAGTTCCTTCCCACTGGCCCTGGGAAGCTGCTTTCCCTGTTTGATGAGTAGAGGATCTCCAGCTCTAAGAGGTTGGTGTAACTGCCCTGGTGTTTCTAACAGTTACTCAAAGGAGAGGCAGAAGCAAATGACAACATACAAGCCCTGGATTAAAGAGTCCAGCATTTGCTTCAGTTGACCTTCCTGAGTGTGAGTTGTGTTAAATCAGCTCAGTGAGACACAGCAGCCCCCAGAACATGCCTAGGGGGAAGTCAGAACTCTGTTTTGCAATTTTGCCTCTGGCTGACAGCTGTAAAAAGTGTTAACTAATGAAATATTCTAAATGGGTAAAGAACAAAGAAAAAAAAATTAGAAAGCTATAGACATCTGCCCGTAAAGCACAGAGTGAGTTAAACCTTCCTAGATGCAGAATTCAGTTTCTTTTCGTACTTTGTCATCTCTGGTCATCATATAAACCAGCCTGTGAGTCCAGAGCAGTAGACAGCAAAATCCTCATTAAGTCCCTCATACTCCTGTTGTTTTTCTTCTGATCTCAAGCTTTTCCTCTCCCACAGTGACATGTGCTGTCAGTACCTGGAGGGAATGTAATTTAGGATGTTATTTTGAAAGTTTTACCTTTGCTGATGTATAGATCATGCCTTCCAAAACTATTAAAATTAGAGTGCAATGCCACTGGTGGTTTTCCAACAACTGTGGAGCATCTTGCAGCAAGACACAGCCTCCTCCAGAGCCTGGTGTGCTCTCCCTCCTCCATAACATCTAATAAGAAGGGCCAGAAATATTCCCAGGGACTGAAACATTGCAGTAACTTTGGGGGTTGTGTACCTAGTTGCTCCCCAAGCTCTGATATTGTTTTTAATGTGGTGTGAGAAAGAGAAGGAATGTCCCTGTGACCAGAGGCTCATGAAGGTTACAGAGGCCTGGGAGGACTTGTGGAGGTCCTGCCTTGGTGCTGAAAGGATCAGAGGCAGTAGAAAAAGCCAGAAAAGTGTCGTTTTCCCTCACAATACACTCCAGAATAATTGTGTCACCACAGAGATGAATAATTAAGCAAAGCTCTCTCCCTTCCATTATGTCACTTTCTTGCCTGAAGGAGTTTTGTATTATTTTTCAGGTGATAGTAATTAGATTCATCTTGAGTTATGAAATGTTATGTTATGAAGATGTCTGTATTTCCTACTCCAATGATACACCAGAGGGTGGTTTCTGCAGACATTTAATACAAGTTGGCCTGTGGGGCAATTCAGGAACACTGCAGGCCAGAAGATGGTTTGGGTTTGTGAGTTATCAGCAAGAGAAAACATGTTTATGGTCAAAGAAATCTGGTAGCCTAATAGTGGGATTTTCCTCTGCTCCACAGGCATAGACAGAGATGCAATGGGTGAAGTGTTCCCACTTAATATTTTCCATGTAATCACAGAAAGGGGAAGAAGTCTCCACATGGCTGTTCCTCTTCCCATTGGCAGATGTGGGGGTTACACCTGGAGTTTTAACTCTGTTTGAGAAGGCAGCACTGTGTAACCCGTGCTGGGGGAAGCAGACCCCACCAGGAATGCAGCTGCCACAGCTCCTCCAAGCAGCCCTTTTATCCATCATGTTTTGTTCCTGGGGAACACAGAGGTTCTGAACCAGTTCTTGTGCTCATCAAGAATTGTGACATGTTCTCAGCTGCCTTGTTCATTTCTGACATGTACTGGAACAAGACAATAAGTTTCCAGTTTCTCCTTTTCCTGACCCTTCATTCTTCCTGGGATCTCAAAGTCAAGCTGAATTTCTCCTGGTTCGCACACTATATTGCTGCTAGTAATGATGAATTACTCAGTGAGACGTAAATTAATGAGCCTATTGATGAGTGCAAACTAGAAATTGGTTTAGTTAACTTTCCGGGAGCTTTACTGCCCAGAGGAATTGCTTGATAGGGAGCAGAACCGGTGAAAACTGTTGTGTTGAGGGATCTTTGTAGTTTGCTCAAAACTATTTTAGCAGCTGCAATGTTTTTGCCTGGTTCCATTTCTGAAAGGATTTACAGTAGATCTTTCTTGGCATCAAAGTCAGGCATTCCTCACTCAGCCTATGGAACGAAGTTGCACTGCAGTATTTCAGTAACTGCACTTGGCTCCTTAAGAAGGGATGAGCACTGCAGCTGCTGGAGCTGGAGCCCTGTGCTTTGCTGTGACTGTCCTGGAATCAGTGCACAGTGCTGTGATCCACTGCAGTGACACAAGGCTTTGGAGTCCCAGACAGAGCAAGGAATGTTGCAGCAATAGGATTAATAATAGTGCAAATGAATCTTGGCCAGCAGAGCCGGCTGTTCCTGCTGCACAGAGCGCCCAGAGCTCTCCACTCATCTCCTTCCAGTGACAACAGCCATCAAACATGCAGTGCCACATTTCAAAATTCAGCAATAACACTGCCATCTGAAACTCCACAAATACTGACTGGGTAATTTAAAACCCAATGTTTTTTCTCTGTCTTGCAAACTCTTGCTAATGCTGCCTTTCTCCTGCGTGCCTGGTTGATTTATATGCATTGACAGACAGATATGTAGAAAGGGAACTCTTTTTTTTTTTTTTTCAAATAGAAAATAAGAATAAAGACATACTTTCTGGTTTTCTAACATGACCATTAGAAAAAGGTACAGCTCAGGAAAAATCATTCCTAGGTTTTCTTCCATGAATCATGCCATAATCCTTGTCAGATCTCTATGCAGATTTAAGAATTAGGACACCTGTAGTCAGCCCCCATGTTTCTACTGTTCTAAGGCTTTTTTTTAAAAAAGAATAATGCAAATATCTTTATCTGTTGCTATTTGTTCATTGAACAAAAATAGTTTGGCTTCCCCCCAGCCTTGTATTTATTACCAAAAAAAAAAA
>VZRZ01002329.1:577368-644543 GCA_013398175.1 Climacteris rufus | reverse complement strand
AAAAAAAAAAAAAAAAGGCATTTAGCCATAGAACACAAAAATTCATTTAAAATTCATGTGTTCTCCACAACAAGCAGATGTACAGTTATGAACTAGTAACCTATAGGGCAAAATGAACTTTTGCCTTGAAAGAGAAGATCCCTGCTGTCACTCCTCCCTCTTTCCCTTGATGTGTTCAATACTTTCTGGGAATGCACACTGTAAAACCGACAGAAATCTCTCCCGGATTTGGTTTTATTACATAAAGGCAGTGCATTCAAGTAATTTGTGTCATGCTGCTCCCCTGCATTCCCCCGGCATAATGTGCTCCAGGAGATCTGAACAAAAGCACAAGTGTGACATCTATTGACAGCCCTGGCTGGCAGGACACGGCAGCCTGGTGGCTGCAGCTGGAGCAGGGGAAGGTCTGTGAGAGCCTCTCCACTGAAGGACTCGTCATTTTTAAATCAGAGATTTACAGCAAAAGGCTCATGTTGGGTTTGAGTTGTACGTGTTTTTCGTGTTCAGTTTAACCCAAGCCCTGCACAAGTTTCTAGAACAATAATCCGTCCTGGACTGTGAGACACAAACGATACCAGAAAGCCCTGGAGCTCCAGACTCCTGCAGGAGCACAGCAGGGGAACAATGCTTCCTGCTTCTGATGGCCATATGCTCTTTCCTAGGCATTTGCCATTGGCTAATGATTAATGCATCCATCCCTGGAGGTCGGTGCCTATCAGAGTGTGTTAGCTGTGGAAATACCACGGCTCTCCGAGCTGGAGCAACCTGAGGAAGCATCACGGCTGTAATGAGCCATCTGCAGCTCTGCTGCACGTTGGCCGCTGCCCAAATCAGGATCCTGGGCAAAGCAGACCTTCCTCCTACCCTGGTGCAGCTGCTCTCGTGTTTAGACTGTTTGAGCTGTAGGAATGAATGTTATTTACAGTGCTACAGGCTCTGTCTAGCTGGTATTTATTCTTTTGATGTAGCTATAGAGGAGGCTGGGAAAAAGTGTCAAAGTGCCCAGCTACAGGACCTCCATTCCCTGTACTGTGCACAGAGAACTTCTTGAAGCACCTTTTGAAATTTCCCTAAGTTGCATTGCTCTTTTTCTGGTGGGAGCCTGTTGCCCTGAGTTTTGTAGTTCTGGATGTTATCATTCTTTTGTAACTAGTTCTCACACATTCTTTGTAAACATAGCCATGTTTACGTAACAGTATCTTTTTATTTACATTCCTTTCTCCTGGGCACAGAAGTTTGATGGACATTTCCTTTGACCAGTGTGATTGAGGGGCGGCTCATTGTCTCCTCCAGTCCACAGTGGTTTATAAGACACATATAAAATAAAGTGGGGAGGGGGTCCGCCCACAGTTTGTTCTTTTGCTCTCAGGAGGTGTCTGTGTCCTTCTTTCGTGTCATTATTGCAACAGGAGCCAGTTTTCTCACAGTTCTCTTAATTTCTGAAAAACAAAAAAGAGGCCTTTGCACTTCAAATAGCTACAAGTTCTCCTTACTTAGACTCTTTGTGACAGGGAGAGGTGGTGGTCTCCTCATGGTGCTCTCAAGCATCACACTTGGATTTAAAGGCCAAGTTTTCTGTATAGCACCTCAGTTTTTGTAATTCCCCTTCCACCACAGACAGCCAACCCCAGTACAAGCAGCCCTTGCCTGTGGCCTGATGTACCTTCCAGATGAGTCCTGTGAGTGTGCTCAGGGAAAGGTGGTTTGCAAAGGGCTATAAAGCATCAGCTGGGCATTAATAGCCAAGGCTACTTACTAAGATCTCTGGCACATGTTGTGAACATTTAAAGGGAATTCTTTTGAAAGTAAATCACTTTATCTCAGTTTTCTTATGTGTAATTCCATTGGCTTTGGAGAGGTGACTCATATTTTGTCTTTATTTAAACAGGATTGCTATCAGGCTTCTCCAACAAAACCTATTTTTTCTGAACCTTTGAAAGGTATCCTTAAGATGGATTCCCAGTGTTTTCAGTGGAGATAGCTTTGAGATGAATACATGAATCTGGATACAACTGGGGATTTTACACCTCATTCCCCACTGCATTCCTTCCATTAGAGGGGTTAGATCTGAGCTTAGATTTTGAATCTTAAATTAACCAAACTAAAGTATTACCATTAATTTTTATCATTCATGATATGTTTATGTTTATTAGCTAACGCAGCTTTCCTGGGTTACCTGTTACGCATGTGTTCCTGAAAGGAGGCAAACTTCTACCCATGGGAGTTTTTTTTGTGTATCCCCCCCTTCAACCCATGGCAGGAATCCACCTGGGATTGCTGCCTTTTACAGAAATGTGCAGAAATTATTCCTTCCCCTTCAAATACAAGGGATTATCTGAAGGGTTAGGAAGAAAGTAACCTGAACTCAAAGATACAAGCAAAATGTCCTCTTGTTTTCTTCAATGTCACTGATTCTTAAAAAAAGAAATATATTTCTTCAATAAATTAACACACGGTGAAAATCTGTGTGGGAGAATGTGGATAAAATATGTGTGTGGATAAAATATGTGTATGGATAAAATATGTGTAATTTCTAAGCTTGCCCTTTTTCTGAGCCTCGTATGTTAAGTACCAAAATAAAATTACAACACAGGGAAATGGGATGATAGATCCAGGACACGGTGGGAAATATATGGCTATTAATTTGTAATTTTGTTTTGCTAACTGTGAGACAAGAAGGCTCTCTGCACACTAAATAATGATGGTATTTGGAGCGATAAATCTGAGCATCCTTGTGCTGTCTCCTGCTGTTGAATAAATCTGTTGGCCTGTTCCAGGCTAAGAGCTCTGCTGATGGTTGTAACTGGGCTGTTTCACACCAAACAGGCCTCTTTCCCCTCAGCTCTGCTGAGATCCTTGGCGAGGCATGAATGGAGCTCTGCCCATGCCAGAGGAGTGCAGCCAGGATGCCAGGATGGATCTGACGAGTCCTCAGTCCCCCTTTGCTTGGGAAATTCTCCTTCCTCGAGCTCTGCCCACAGCAGAGCAGAGTGGTCACTCCTGCTTGGCTGTGTGGCTGTTGGACGAACCCTCCTTTCACAGGAGGAAACTCACAATCACACTCATGAGCTGCTCCCATTAAAGCCTGAAGGAAAGCCAGGTCGGAGTGGGAAAACTCATTTTCACCTGATATAAGGGATCATTAGGCAGCTGGATGATTACAAGAAATGTAATGCCATGCACACCAGTGGAGAAATGACAGACTGGCAGGAGAATTCCTCTAAGTCTAAGAACCACTAACTCTTTACATTGCCACATGCACAAAGGAAGCGATTTCTTGTTTATTTGTTGGTTGTTGAGTTGTTGTACTTTTTAGCACCTGTTGTAATTATGCAGCTGTGTGAGCCCAAAGACTGACACGAAAGTTGCACAAGCACATAAACTGGATAATTGCAAAATAATCTTGTACTGCCTTTGTCACCTGCTTCTCCTCAACCTAAAGTGAGACTGTCAACAAAAATAATTCAGGAAGCTTGGCTGTGTGTTAAATTCCTTCAGGAGGAAACAGCAGTGGTCACAGCTGGTCCCTGCAGTCTCATGTAGGCAGTGTAGGAGAAATCAGACCACACACTAAAATAGCACGTTTCAAAGAGGCTATCACACATGTTATCTGCCAGCAAAACACTTGTTCAGTGGGGTTAGTTATGGTTTTCCCAGAGAAAATCCGTTCAGGTTGCTCATAGATGGGTAAATAGGATTCACAGCTGTTATTCTGGCATATTAAAGGTCGGTGGCATTTGGTTCATTTGTTGTCAGATGTAGCTTGTGGGAAGGTGAGATGGTGATGTCAGAGCAAAGATCTCAATGAATCTTTCCAAGCTTTCCCCTTATCTTGTTGCATGAGCAGCTACAGTGGCAGGGACTGGACCAAGAGCCTTCCAATGCTTTTTTCCTCATTCCTTTTGTAAAATTGCTTCTCTGTTGACAAACACTTGAAGTATGATGTAATATATTGTTGTGTGTCCATATACACAGTGTTCATTGTGACAGCCCCATCCACAGGATGAATATCCTAATCTTTAGGTTATCAAAGGGACCTGTCTATATTTTAAAACACAAGGCCAATCCCTTCCCTGTTGCTTAGAGCAGTGGTTGCAGAATTGTAGATATGGACCCCAAGGGAAATGGAAATCTCTTCAGCACAACCAGAGATAGGAAAATCTGTGGGAAAGGAGCAGGACTTTGGTCTATTACTCATCTTTGACTTGTTATTATTGTGTGTTAGGCTGGTACATGCTGGATTTGAGCACCCACCCACACTTGGTGACCTGGACAGGCATCCGGGGGCGACCATATGTCTTCTAAGAGAAGTCATGTGTGAGCAGATGGAAGTGCTGAGCTGCACACAGATATTCTGGTGGCACAGCCTCGTGCCTCAGACCTGGAATTCTTCCTTCTTTCAGTCAAATATTTGAAGCCAGTCAAAACTGATGGCCATTAATTTAAAACATCCAAAAGAACAGAGGGAATAACTGTAATAAAAGTGACCTGATCATTCTGAAAACCTGCCAAAAATACACTCCATTGTCTGGAATTCATTTGCTGTGATTTTACCATAATTAGAGCTTGAACATTCATTAATTATACTGAGTTTATTCAGAGAAAGTCAGGTAATCACTGCTTTTCACAGTTGCTCATGGAGGATTGTAATTGAAGAGCCTTTGCCATTCTCAGTCAGACACTGTTAAAAGGACTTTTCCTGCTCTGAGTCCCCTTCTGGATTTTGCTTCCACCTCCCTCTGGCAGCTTCTCAGAGTTGTTAAAAACTTCCTGTGGCAGTGTTTGAGGGAAGACTGATCCTGGTATTTTTTCCCATTTGTGGTGGTTTTTTCCTCTTTGTGGCATTTTTACCTTGTCCTGAGATCTTTATTGTGCAAGTGTTACTTAAAGTGAGTTGCTCCAAAATTAGTCTGTTATGGCGAGAACAAGCCTAGAAGTGTATATTTATTGTCTAAATCCCCCACATTTAGAAGCTAATGTATTTTATAAAAAATGTATCTATTCTATAGATTTTTGAAACTCAGTAGTGCTATGTAAAATTAGGAGAGGCACAGAGATGGAAAACAGTTAAAACTTTATTTCTGGTGATACAGGTCTTGCTAATAGAAGAAACTTGGAAGAAGTAGTATGGGGACATTATTATAGAGTTCTACTCTGATGAGCTTATTTGTGTGTTCCTCTGCAGCACCTGGATACTGTAGGAAATAATAGGTTGGATCATGGTTTTTATCTCTGTGACAGTCCCCTTTTTAGCTGAAGTTACTGGCTCAAAGTCTAAAATGATATTTTTGAACTGGAAACATGTCTGAGGTCTGTCTCAAGCATGCTCACCAATTTGCAGTGTGATTTTTATGGCCTTACTGAAGAGGAACGATTCAGAGTTAACTGTTGGAAAATGAGGCACAAAGTCTGAGTTTGATCCATAGGCTCTCTCTAATGTCAGCAGAGACAGGGAGGCAACTCCAAAAGAGATGGTGAAATTCTTTTTCTTTTTTTAAAGAGCACTGGAAAGAGCAGAGAATTAAAAAGAATCCAGGCCAACTTCCTTGTTGTTGAATTAACTCTGATATGAGAGTGATACAGCTGCTCTTTTCTTAAAGTTCACACTCCTGCTGATTCTCTCAGTCACTTTATCACTTTAAAGAAGTCATTACAACCTATCACACCTGTAATTCACTGCCTGGGACACCTTAAGCACATATTTGCATTGTTCTTATTGCAGTGAATTCTAAAGGAGGTGTTACAGTTCAACATTCCCGATCACATTTAATCAACAAGTCATACATAAAAATCTCTGAGCACCATGAAATGGATAAAAGAACATAATCATTCCAGGGGTGTCTTTTTAATAAAATTATTCTAAAAATAATATTTCTTTTAGGCTCAAACCTAACAGAGAACAGAGGATCAGGGCAGTGCTAAGGCATGAACAGAATTGCTAAGAATGGTGCAATTCACTTATTTTAAGGAAACTGAACAGTAAATAGCAAAATGGTGATGATATAATGTGCTCTGCAGCAGGAAAAATGAGTTGCAAGAGATTTTGTTGAACAATTTCCAATAGCATTGAGGGTGGTTCTACATTGATCATGAGTTTCTCAATCCCCATCCAAGAGTAGATTTTTCTGAATTCACATTACTCGTGGTAGGGTGCAAGTACCCCAGGGCAACCTGTGGAGAATGATGATAGTGAGTATAGCAAAGGTGGCCAGATGTCTCTGTATTATCCTGTGGCTGTCCTTTTTTTGGTGCTTTTTCTCTGAACTTGCATGGTACAATACGGTTTATAGTTAGCTACAAATGCTTTTCAAATGCTTTGCTGTGTAAATTAGGCTTGATGGTATTATCTAAACAAAGTCTATGTGTATATCATGATTAAGGTGATGGTTATAACTTCCAACCACCTACTGTACTTTTAGATTTCATTTGTCTCTGGGGACTCAAACAGAGGCTTGAAATGAGAAGGGGAGGTGATGAGTCAGCCCAAGAGAGGTCCCATGGTATTTCCACATCAATTTGACAAACCCCAGAGCTTATTACATCATTTGGACAAGTGTCTGTATATTTGAATGCTTTTCTGAGACAACTCCCTCAGGCAGATGAAAGATTCAGCCATTATTACCCCTGAGTGTGATTTGCTGTCATTCTGGCTACGGGGAATAGGAAAGTCCACTAGAAATAACAGCCAGAGCAGTACAGGACCAGGGTTAGATTAGGAACAAGTTATTGCCAGCACTTTCTATTCTCTCTTGGCCCACACAGCTATTTATTATTCACTTTCCTCAGTGTCTGGATTTATCTGATGACTGACATTCCAATACAAATTGAAATTTAAGCTTTAGATGTATGTACATAGTTGCCTCTTCAGGCTGAGGCAGTGTGAGCTAACGGTGAGTCCCTCAATGTCAAACAGAAGAGGAGCCAGACTGTGAGGGAAGAAAGTGGTATTATATTTGGCAGATGTTCTCAGTCTTCACAGCAAAGACATGACACTTACAGTAAGTAGAATTTCCCACAAATTAATGAAATGTTCTGCAAACTTTCCCGTCTGTCCTTTTAAGTCCTTGAGGTTTTTACACTCTGAAAATGATAACAAGCACTGGAAAGTTGGAGGCCAGTTAATGTTGTCACAGGAGAATAATATACAATGAATTCTGTCTAAATGAGCACCTGATATGAAAGACATGCAATGATAAGGCTCAGAAATCCATATTCACTCTCCACTGTGCTGCTCTCCAGTGGTAATATTTATATGCAGATAGCCATGTAAATGAATATCTTATGAATAACTCAAAGTCAGAGAGAAAAACAAATCCTTCTGTAAATAGATAAAACAAATTACAAGATGTCTTTTAGGATGATCTTCTTTGAATTCATTGTACTTGAGGGGCAAAGGGGGAGCTCGGCATTTTGCAAACATTCTGGAAATGAATGGAGAGAGACACCTTCCCCTTCCCCATTCTCATACTGAATTTTTTGTTTCATGTGGCACAGAAGGGGATTAGGTACAACTATAAAGTCGTGAGTGTGATATTTAGCCTGCTGTGTCATCCCTATACATGATCCTAATGAGGATGGAAGCAGCCCTGCTGCTCCTCATTGTGGCTGTGGAAATCACAGGCACTGTGGCAGCTGCAGATTTTCCCTTGCTTTACAGAGAAATGGAGGAAAAGCACTTGGTCCTATGGAGCAGACAGTGAGCGTAATAAAGACCTTTCCTACGGTCTGGGAAGGACATAGGGCTGAATTCACTGGCATCCAAAGCCTGATCAGGGGAATACCAAGGTTAAATTGGCTCATTGCTTTTATATAGAATGTATTGTCAGCTTTCATGCTTCTCTTTAGCTGCTGACAGCGGTTGCATGGACAATTTTGTTTCAAGTAGAAAGAAGTTAAAAACAATTGTTTAGGTTGCAAGGTGAGGCACTGGGTTTAAGTGTCTATAGGCACATTGAGTTGTGCCTGCTGGTTACTCCCTGCTCTTCCCTGAATGAAGAGAGGTCCTGGAGGGGGAGAGGGAGTTACTGAATTATTCAGGTAAAAGCTGCAAGTGGGAAAATGAAGGTTTTCTCACAAATTTACTTGTCTTTTTCACATGATTTTCATATCCAACAACTGTACTGCATCAGCAGGTAAAAATTTCCCTGCTATGCCCTTGCCACAAGTCAGCCCTTAGATGAAAATGTCCTTGTCATGAAAACATCACCGTGCTTGGCCTCCCCTTAATGAGCGGTCAGAGAGCAGGGCTGGCACGTGGCAGCTGAGGCAGTGCAGCTGATGCTGTGGCAATTCCTGCTGCACTGAGCAGTTCAGCATTTGAGCCACTTCTCCCACCTCCCTCCCCTGGATTCCCCCTGGTTCAGTCAAATCTGAGCAAGTCATCCAATATGTGCCCTCCCTGTGGGCCTCAGATCTGGGGGCCACATTTACCTTTTGATCTCCACCAAAGAAACATTTATCTAAATTTAAAATTAATTAATATCATGCAGCTAAATCTGAACCCTGTGGATTAGATTAAAGTTTATCCAATAAGAGCAGGAAGCCTGATCCTCTGAATATAAATGACTGCATCATCTGCATGAGATTTAATTGAGAAAACTGCATCGAAAAGGCAAATTAAATACTAAGAACACAACAGATTTTCCACAGAGAAACACCGTGGGAAGTGAAAAGCCATCTGTACAGAGAAGAACAGAATGACATTTTTGCATCATGTCAGCCAGATAATATTTTATCTTTCATCCATTATCTGTGTTAAACATTTTGGTAAGACAGATAAATTAATGTACTTTTGACTATCACCTGACATTAGTTAAGATGATGAAAAGATTATTGCAAACTCAAAATGACACATGAATTTGAAATGGTTTCAAATTTACATTATTTCTCTAATCTTGTCTGTTCTGAGAGAAATGCAGATTGAAAGAAGCGTTATTTAGAATTCCTATCAAACTTTTAGTCGGGAAAAATAATTCTGGAGCCATAGATTTGTGCAAGTCTAAGTTTTCACACCACTAGTTTTCTAAAGAATGTACCAATAGTTTCTTTAGGAATTCCAGTAAAATTAACCCTACAGTTAATAAATATATTTTAAAATTACGTTTCACAGCATATGTTTCAAAACCTCAGACATGCTGCCATCTGTTTGTGCTTGGATTCTGAAATAGCCACAGTCAAGCAATACTGTCAAAGCCCTGTAGCTTCCATATGCCTTTAAATCAACAGACAGGTTTGCACCAGGATTTCCAGTGCCATATGGACTTGTGTCATTCTCTCATTCCTTCAAACAAAACCAGCACTTGGGGGGGTGTGTTCTGGTTCCACATTCACAGGTAGTTCAACAGAAAAATTCAGCACTCAAGCCTGATTCTCATTCCTAAGAGTTTTTAAGGTTTAAGAGCAACACAGGCAGCAAAGGTGGGATATCCATGAGGTCCAGGAGCCCTCGTTGCCACAGTTTAAGAATCTTCTCTCAAAATCAATGTGGTATTTTAGTGATTTTTGCTCCAACAGTAGCTGCATCTTTGGAATTGACTTTCCCAGGATTATCTGAGCTCTGTTCACAAGGGCCTAGTCAAGGTGCTGCTGTTTTTAAACAGCCATTAATTTCTGTGTAACCTGGTATAATACACCCCACACTGGGAAACTGGTTAGTGAAAATAGCTCTGTTTCTCTGAGCTGTCAGCATGCTCCTGGAGCCTGCAAAGACTCTGCAAAGTTAAAAATAATGAACTGAGGTATCCACACAGTTATTTATTTTCAAATTGGTGAAGTGCCATTTTCTTCTCAGTTCAGGAAATTAACCTCCCCAAAAGCCAGCTTGCTCTACACAAAATTAATAAAGCAGAGCATGCTGGCAATAACTTGCACATGTTTATTTATGTGGGATGTCTCCAGCTAGAAAGGCTAAGATGAAAAATTGACTCAAAAGGCTGCACTCTGAGGGGATTTGCTCCTGGGATGGGCCCATTTTCATGTTGTTTAAACTCAGAATTGATGGAATAAGAACCTCTTGTGGAGTCTATAAAAATTAAGCTCTTTTATTATCCCCTTTCCTTTTTTGATCCTATGGCACACACCTAACACTTTCTTTTAGCAAATAAGGTGAAGAGATTTTCCTTGCAATTCTACAGGAGAAGCAAGGAGGAAAAGGGAGAATCTGTCAGTACCAAACACAAGAAGTACTTTTCTCCATATCTTTTCACTGAAGATTTACATGGTTTAAACTGAAGTTAATATTCATTTTAAGTGCCAGTGTCCCAGCTTACATGCTTGCAGGGGGTGCTGATTTGGGTCCACACCTCCAGCTCGGATTGCTGGGGCTACTTCAGGCTCAGTGTGTCTGGAAAGAACTCGGAGAGCAGCTCCTCTCCGCTCTCCTTGGCTGGGGTGTGCTGTCGCTGGTGGGAGGAGGTTTATCCTTCTGTTCTCAGAAACTGGGAGTGCCAGAGGTGCCAGGCCAGGCTGCAGGGTTTGCCAGGGGTGTGCAGCCAGGAGTGGGGAGGATGAGGAGCAGAGCTGGGAGTTGGTGCGCGGCTGAGCCACCAGCGCGGGATTGAGCCTGGGAGAGCCGTGTGTGTTTCCCTCTGGCTGCTGTGGCTGCAACCAACCCTCTGACCAGTTCTGTTCTTTCATCTGAGCAATCCTCAGAAGCCTTTTGTTCTGTTACATCAAGCTAGAGTTGCACAAACATGACTTCTAATAACTCTCTTCTCTGCCTAGAAGGTTTTGTTTTCGTGCCCAGGGTGCCTGGACCAGCCTTGATAAATGTTAGCATTTGTTGTGCTGCATAATGCAGTGAGCAACAGCACCTTCCTCTGCTCTCATGCAATCTGAATAAGAAGGAGCCCTGTCAAGTCCTTTTCTGAAGCAGAGCATGGGCAAAGGGAGAGTAGGATTAGCCTGAGTCCAGTATGGATGAGTTTGAGGCCAATGCTGTTGGCAGGGAATGTCATCACTAACTAAGGATTAGAAGGCCAAAAATACCCAACCATTGACTGCTGTTGGTTCCTGGAGCTGCCTGAAACCAGGATATGGCAAGAACACATGGATATATCAGGATGTTTTCTTAATTAGTTTTACTCCAGAAATTCGGACTAGCTTTGGGGCAAAGGCTTTGATTTCTTCTTGAACTGAATTCATGTGATTGTCAGGAAAGATGGTTCAGTTGCATTTTTCCTGAAGTCAAGAGAACCTCTGAATTCAAGAGCAGAAACAGGCCCCAAATTAACAGAAGTCGTGAAGGTCGTCTCTGACCAAAATTACATTGTTAATGCACTTCCACTGAGGGCTTGGACCACCATTAGTGCTTGGTTTTCAGGGTTCAGTCGGGTTAGGAGATAACACCAATTATTTGATAGCAAGTGAAATAAAAGTCTGATTTTTCAAAAATCTTGACTAATTTCTGGCATAGTTTGCAGCTCTTCCCTTATTAGAAATACTGTCTTTTATGTAGTTTCCTTTATAATGATTTAATCTGCAGAGAAATTCAATGCATTCTCTTTGATACCCTCCCTGCAAGTCTCAGTCAGAATGTTCTCACAAGCAACCTTAGACACCTGAATTTAAAAAACCTCCAAGTCTTCAATACTGTCAAGGTGTTAAGGGTATGTTTCTTGGTGTGATACAGATAGTGCATCCCTGCATTGTGAGCTTTATGGGATGCATTTTATTTACTGCTTTCAAATGGAAGTGGTTCCTGTTCTTCCAGCTGTAGGGGCACATTTCAGGAACTGTGAAGCCTGGAAGTACCAAGACTAAAAGGAGCTAGAGAGTCTTTAGCTTTGTTATAAGAAGTAAAGGGAATGGAAAATTAGACTGAAATCAACCCTGAAGGACAGTAGGGAAAACCCTACATTTTTTAGTGTGTACAGATCCTGCTCAGTTAAGCAGCACAGTTCAGTCCTGTGATATATGCAAAAAACCCCAAGTATGCTATGAGAGCATATGGGAAAGGTGCTGGTCCTCACTTCCCTTCCTTAATGTGCATCCTTCAGAGGCACCCTGACCTTCAGCACTTCTTCAGATAATTGAATCATGAATATTTTGGTCTTGTGATATGCCTGAGCCTAACAAATGAGCTTCTTCAAAAACCTGTGTTGTTAATTGATTAAAGGAAGAAATTCGCCATAATATCTATAATTCTCTTAGTGATATAAAGCGCAGAGGTACTGGCTAACCTGCCTCTCACTTTGCAAGCTCTTTTATTAGTACCAATTGCATTTTTTTCTGTAAAGCTGGGCAATTATTGGATAAAAAGCAGATGTACTTGTGTTTTAATTGGGCAAAACTTTGCATAGTTCACTGTACACATTTCCCTATTTTTGTAAACAGATAATGAATTAGCACCAGATTTTCACATGTTGATACAAGATATTTACAGCTGAGTTCCAAAGTTCTTCTTTTTCTATAATTAGGGCTCTTTTCTTCTCTTTCCCTAGTTTTTCCTATCTTATTTTCCCCCTCCTGTTGTAAGGCTCAGCTATGGGTAAACTTTTGCATTATGTTGGGCATGATTCTCCTCCTTTCTGTTCCCAGGAGTTTGGGATGAAGTTCATTTATCCTAACATTTGCACATAAAAATGAGATGTCTGCATTTTAGGGAGCCAGACTAGACCAGACTCTTTTTTTTTTCTTTTTTTTTTTTTTAATTNAGTGTTGTGTTTTGGGGGGCCAGACTAAACCAAACTTTTTTTTTTTTTTTTTTTTTTTTTTTAAACAGTCAGTGGAGAGAAATAGATATGTAAAATTTTGCAAAATCCCACTGTGTCCAGAAATATGCTTTAGACTGTAATGTAGACATTCAGGAAGATTTAATTGCCAATCCTGGAATTTGGCCAGGGTGAGGAATTGATGGCTGTACTTACACTAAATGTGCTGTGGAGCATTAAAGATAACATGTGATAATGGCTTTTCCTTTCCACTCATCTGGAACCTGGCTTCTCCCAGCAGATGTTGCAGGGCACACTTGGTTTCAGAGGCAAGTGTGGCCTCCTGTAAAACCAGTACCCAACACCTCTCAGAGGCAGGAGGTTAAACTGGAACATGTTGTCCAGTAGCATGAACCAACTAAGGGTACATTAAATTGCTCTTCTCTTTTAGCAAATACACCAGACCCAGGTTATCCAGTCTGTTCGTACTTCACAGTTGTGTGTTCTGCTGGAGCAATTCTTATCAATGCTGCACAGTCCTGTCATGTGGCACAGCCAGGAGCACCAAATTTACCTGAATTTAAAAAGAATTGACTCTTTGAAGAAGACATCAACGTTTGATCAGTTCTACCCCATTCACCAGAATTATTTCCAAGATATTAAGATGTCACTTCATGGGTGGTTCTTTTGACAGTCTTCAAGCTGTGCACGACTTCTTTGAAGAAAACAGATTCTGAATTTAGATGACAAGGTCATTTTAGCAAAAACCATTTGTGCCAAACTATGCCATGATTCAATACGGAAATCCTCAGAGAAGGACCTGTTTTTCAGGCTTTAAAATGTAGAGTTTAACAGGCTTGCAGGTCATTATTGTCATAACACTTCCCAAAGGACACCTCTTTAAACCAGTTTTATGTTGCTCTACATTCCTCGTGGCATCCTGGGGTATGAACTTTCCTACTTTATTTTCCCTGTCAAGAAAAATGGGTAAGACAAGGGTGCTGGAAAAGCATCCAAGAAAGGCGTCTCAGTGGAGACACTGGAAACACAAATCCACATTTGGCAGCTGTTCCTGGTTTGCATGTCCAGATATGAGATGCATAATTCCTCCAAGACAAGGAGATAACATCTGATCATTCCATGTAGATGAAGCCTTAGAAATGCTTCTGTCATTCAAATTTTCACAAAGAAAATATAATTTGTGGTTATTCGTGCGCTGCAGAGGCAGATGGAAGCACAGCAGGTAGATAAATACTGACATTCTCTTCTCTGAATACCTTCAAAAGAAAGGTCAAAGGTAAGACAGGGAGTAAAGTGAATGTAGATTAGGCAGAACATCTGTTGAAGTGGGATAGCAGGGAAAATATTCATTGCTTTTCAAATGCAAGCTCTGCTTTAAAAATGTCGATGGGCATCTGCTTAATTATAAATTCTTTGCTGTCCATAGCATTAGTCTCTCAATAAAATTTAAAAAAAAAAAGAAAGTGGGGGAAAGAAAAAGCACAATTAACCCCAAGGGATAATTCACTCCAGTTTCCACAATGTAATACCAGAACTTGCTTGGGCTGGAAATACAGGAGGGTGGCTTAGCCAGTGTCTAGAGTACAGGAGGTGGGGATGAAGGGCATTTTGGGCAGTGTCACCACTGTCCTCACTGTCCTATTTACTGAAAATGAGAATCTGGGTACAAGTGGCTGGTGGCAGTTGCCATGGTGTGATGCTCCCAGCAGGGCATTGCCTTTCTGCAGCAGCAGGGCAGACCTGGCTCTACTCATTTCACACCAAAAGGAAAATCACTGACATGAATCTCAATGAGCTTCAGAAAAAAGTGAAGACAGGACAGGGTTTTATGTGACCAAAAAAATCCCACTAACCAAACTGAGCATGTTCATGAAATACAACATATCCCTTCTTCCTCTTGAACTCTTCATTGATACTCTGCTTCTCAAGATTGATTAAATATGGTCAAAATACTAATTTCACTTTCATTTCTTGGATGTTCCATTTTTCACTGGTCCCAGCTCTTGCTTTAGCATGTTCCCCATTCTGTGTAATTATTGGACCAATGGTTTGTAATGGATGAGTAAACATATGTCAACACAATTTAAAGATAGTGGAAAGAGGCAATCCTTTTCCTCCTGACCTTGTGACCAGGAAAATCCCATTTGATATCAGTAAGGAAATGACTGCTAATATTATAATGACTTATGCTAATAAGGCACCTATCAACCCACAGCAACCTTTACTTAATTTCATGAATGACTGCAGCTGTCTGAAGGAGTTAAACAGCAGTGAGTAAAACATATAAACAGGCAGGTGACTTATTCTCTGGTACTGATGTGCTGCATTTTTCTCCCTGTTCCTTTTGCTAAGCACCTCATGACTGTTGGATATTGAGAATTAAACAGAAAGGATTTCCCATGCATACATTGGGCACATCTACACACACTCAAACCTGTCTTTTTTGGTTTGATACTGAACTATGACTGTTTCTTTCAGTGGTCTGTTGCTTTGAACCTTCATGGTGTTGTCAATGGAGAGTGAGATTCCATTTTCTTTATATTCTTAACCTTGTAGCCAAGACTCCTCCATACACTTACCATTGTAACACTACAACAGGGGGCTGTGGGAGAACAAATTCAGATTTTGCTGCATCTGAATTTGGCCATCTCCACCTGGGATTCCAACAGCCGGGGATGAAGGTGCAGGTTTTCCCCCAGGAGAAGGGATGCACTTTTCTTGAAGCCACACAGAACCAAAGTATTGATTGCATGTTATTGACTGAGTATCAATAACGTCCTGCTGCTTTCAAGAGCAGCTGAAGTTTCCACAAGATCAAGGTGCTGTACCTCCCCTGCTTCATTTCCTCTCTGTTGTCATTTTCAGAAGCATTCCCATCTTTTCCCCCCAAAGATATAATATCTAAGGATTCTCCAAATTAAAGACTTATCCTCTTTAAATTATTGTCTCATATCAAGGACTTGCTGTCCCTGGGGAAAAAGCTTTGCTGTTAAATGCTTCACACACCTGAAGGGTTCCTTGTTCAAAGTCTTTCCAGCAGCTGCCTTCCCATTCAAAGGGTGTGGTTTTCCTGGAGATGGTGCCCAGCTTCAAAGTCTCTGGGTTTCTCTCCCAGGCCTTCAAAGGGTCCAGCTGTTTTTGCCAAAGGAGTTGAATGCAATGAGTGGGGAGAAGTGTTAAAATGTGGCTTTAACATTTGGTGCTGGCCCTAGAGATTTTATTTCTTATTTTTTAATCAAAGCTTCTCCCAGGCAAACAAGTTCTTACGAAAATCTGTTTCTAAACTGTGCCTAAGAAAGGACACAGCATGGTACTTTTCTTCTTCTCTTTCTCTCCAAATATCTGTTTCAAAAACCCATGAGACATCTCTATTTGCTGTGTCATGTATACAAATATTTAACACTAACCATATGTTTCTGTGTTTTCTTGAAGCCTAAAATAATTTCTGAAACCATCCTTCCTTTTCAACTTGTATGTTCGAGTGCCTTTTTGGCAGCCTAAACTGCTCAGCGTTTAAGTGAAATTTGTTTCATGAGAGAGCCTTAGTATCTGTGTGTATTTGCTGTTTATGCTGAGTTCATTACCAAGTGCTGCCCTGTGATGGCTTGTGGAGTCCAGGAATGATCTGCTACAGCCAAGCTGGGACAACTAACCATGTCTCATTAGCTTCAGCTCAGGTGTAGAAAAGGATGAGTATTAAAAATCAAGGAAAGTTAGAGAGGAATGCAAGATTCTGGAGGAAAAAATGGCAGAGGAAGAGCCTCCTCGATGGCAGATGCATTTTATGGTTGTCATAAAAATTGCAGGTAAAGAACCCCTCAGGCTGAAGGCCAGACAATAACCATTGTGTAATGAGTGGGGTCAGGGCCTCACCTTTTACCAATCACCTGCAAAGAGCAAAGCTCTCTTGCCTTGAATAACAAACATCCAATTTGCCAGCCTGGAGCTGTGGAGCTGAACCTGCTCTACATAAACACCCCGGGGCTGGAGGGGGAACTGCCCTGCCTGGATGCGACATTAAAGTTGTGCTCTGGCTGCTGACACAGGTGAAGTGAAGAAAAATGGATCCAGGTAAATAAAAGCTAGAAGGGGAGTTAAAAAAAATAAATAAATATGGATACAAGGTAAGTGAGAAATTCTCAAAAGAATGTCACTTTGTTCTCCTAAACATAATAAGTCTTTAGTCTTGAAATGCTGTAAGTCATCCAGGTCTGAGGAAAGACTCTGGATTTGGCCTGCGATCCATAACTTAGATTTGGGACCATTTCAGTACCTTTACTTTTTCACACCACTCCTTAATTGAATAGAGTCATGTTATTTGCTGAGATCAACCTGACACATCAGCAGCTTGAAAAGAGGTGCAAGTTTGCATGTGGAGAGAAGGTTCTTGTCTGAAGACACATTTAGATCCAACCTTGTCAGCATCATCAGCTCATGGGAGAATCCAAACTCTGAACTTAGAGAGTGTTGGAGCACCTTGAAGTGCTTTAGCTCAGGCAATCACATTAGAATGCATAATGAAAACCATAATGATATAAATATTTAATTCTTATAACTAGGTTCTAAACACTATAGAAGTGTTGTCATAATTAATTTTCAGCCAGTAACTTTTTTCCTCCCCTTTCTAATTAGTAGAGCACAGATGACACGCTACTGCATAATTGATAAAAACTATGTTTTTAATTGCATCTATATGATCATTCTTACATAGTTACATCAAATGAATGAAGTGTCACTGCCTTTAACACAGCTCAAGGGCTAGAGAGGATACAGCAGTAATTTTGTGCTGGTGATAGAGTCATATTCATGCTCATTGCTCTTCATCTGAAGACATCAAAGATCCTTGCAAAGCTGCATGGAATATTCTGCTTTCATATGTGGGGAACTGGAGGCTCAGAAAGTTTAGAACTCACATTTTTTAATCAGGACATCATTCAACCAGGAGATCAAAATAAGTGAGTGGTGTTAAAACCCTCAGTTTAAAAGTTTTACATGTCTAGGGATCAAGCATAGAGCTCTGAACCTGCCTTAGCCCACATAAATGAAAACATTCCTTATTCAGTGGTCATGTAGGATGTCCAGATGGATGATGTGACAGATGGACATGATGGTTTCAAGGACAGCAGGAGTAGCTTTGCTCTCTGGGAGAGCAACGTGCCCAGCCAGGCTTTCCCAGTGGCCTGAGCTGGGAGTGACAGACACCTCAACCTGAGCTGGAAAAGCAATATTGACCATGGCAGGAAGATACTGATCCAAATTTACTACAGGAAAAATCACCTGGAGAGTCAGAAAACATCAAAACTGGTCTTTCCAAGTGAAGGATTTCAGAGCCCACACCAGCTTTTTTGGATGTGGTTTGGAACATAAAAATAACGATTTCTTAATTCATCCACCAAGCTGAAAAATCAATTATTGCACTCCTCAGGTCTAGTGAACTGTTTGTTCCTTAATGTAATGACAATTGTCTTCCAAACAAATTAAGTCCAGCACTAAAGAAAATAAAATATTCATTAGCGAAGTTATTGGAAAAATAGATCAAATTATATTGAAGCAGTTTATTTTCCATGTTCCTACAAGCTGCTTGCAATACCATGTTGCCTGATTTTAAGTAAGGATAATCTTCTGCTGTTCTAGGATAGAATATTTGCCATCCAGTTCCTGGAAAATCCCATAATCCCGTAGTGAAGGTAAAAGCACAGGGAGTGGAGTTGATCCTGGCTGCCCTTTGCTTCTGTTGAGTACAGGAACTGAAGTGGAACAGTCTGCAGCAGCTGTGTGCTGGCAAAGAAGGGCTGTAATGTCACAACAGATGTGAACAGAGGACTAAAAGTTGCATTTTAGTCCTACAGGGTGTCCTGACCAAAAAGCAACCCAGAATCTCTGCCTCCTGAAGAAGTCACAGAGCTGTACATTGTTCTGAAAGATGGAGGAAGTGCTCAATATGGGAGGAAATCAAATCAAATTTCTTGCTCTTCCCCTCTGCACAAACTTATGGCTGAATAGTTTTTTTCTTTTTTTTTTTTTCCTGCAACTGAGGCATAAAAAAAAGAACTGCCCCTAGTAGAACAAGCAATATGTCCCACACTGCCTGTACCAGCAGCTGGCACAAAATGCTATAGACCCTTAAACTACTCACACCTCACAGCCCAGAGATGGCAGTGGAAAGTCAGGGCCCTGAGGACAGCCTAGGTCCTTGATTCCTTTTGGCAGCTCTTGAATGAGAACATGGAAGTGCCAAACTGCTGGGATACTTTCCTATTTTTTTTCCCCAAGAATATGATTGTCTTTTATCTACATGGAAATCAAATAATTTCATCATCTAGAAGTCAGTCACAGAATCTGGAGTACAACCTCTTCTACTCAGAAACTTCCTATTCAGAGCACGGCTGCCCTGACACCCTGAGACAATTCTCACTCATCCAAATAATCCTTTAGATTAATGTTAAAGCAGCAGCACAGACTTGATTCTTGGAAGCAAAACTGGGTTCATTTGACAGAATTTAAAAAATAGTTATAATTATTTTCTGTGATCTCTCTGAAGTGCCAGGAGAAAGAGAGAGTGAGAGAGGGGGGAAATGCAATTACCTTATTTGTGTGTGTGTGTTCATACATTATGGCTTTTCCTTCTTTCCTTACATCTGGGAATCTGTAGTGCAGCTGACAGTGATTTAGGGTGTTTTAAGTGTTTTGGAACTAATCTCTGCTTTCCTGGGAATTTTAAGATATACATTGCCCTTGTGTTCACTGACCTTGCTAGCTAATGATAAAGAAAAAAATACTATTTGGAGGAATAATGGGCAGCATCTGAATTACTGCTAATTGCTGCAGACAGGCTTAGCTCATGTGATGAATGTAAACATTGCCTTTGAATATGATCTGGCATTTATCACAAGGCACAGAGTAATATGGACCTGACCTGAGCATAAATATTTTTAGATTAATTAGTGACCTACTTGCAGATACACTGAGTAGTTGGCCAGGTTTTATTTTTTCTGTAAGAAGTATTCTAAGTGTGTACCAGTTCAGCAGCAGATCTCAGTGCATTCTGCAGGATTGCTTTGGAGCAGAAGAAAAAGGTTCCAATTTGGACTTCAGATAAACCAGGTGGAGGAAATTCCTCCTAGAGATGAGACAGCCCTCGATGTTAATGAAGCAGGCAGAATTGTGATGTGTTTTTGCAAGCTGGGGCATACCAACAACATCTCTGTGCAGAGTGGTTGTAACAGGAGTCCTGTCACCACTGGCAATAACCTCCTCTTCTCAGCTCCTTTTAAATGGAGACATGGAAGGGGCTGTAGCTCAACACTTCAGCTCAAGGAATTGTCCATGTTAAGAAGGGTTCTTGAATGCCTTCTGAAGTTTAAATATGTGTTTAAATGCTTTTCAGGGCGGTTTACAGTTCACAGTAACCATTTTCCTGCCTCAGGGCTTTAGTTAGGAAATGACAGTGAGCATCTGTGCTTGCTGGCTGGTGCAGGGGGCTGAACAGAGAGTAGGAGAGCATCCCACAATAACCAGAGATGCAGTTTGCCTGTTGGCTTCTCTTAGTTTTAAAAGGTGGGAGATTTCACCCTCCAAAGGTGAGTGTGTCTCTGCAATGTCTTCTTCCTCTTATTATGAAAAAACCCCTGAAATTTCATAAGATAGATATGATCAGAGTCTTTGACTTTCAGACTGGTTTAAACCAGTATCTATAGAAAGGAAAGTGCTGCTAAGGGCCAGTAATTTAATTATAAGACATGGCAAGGCCTGACTTCTGTGGCCATAGGTGGTTTAGGTCCAAATACTCCATTCACACAAGATGGAGACAGGTCTGGCATGTAGGAAAGCAAAACTGTTGTTTTCTAGTAGAAATAATTAGAAATCAGTAAAAAAGTCCTTAAATGTTGTCAGGGCAAGGCAGGTTGCAGCACTGTGGTCTGGGATTTGGTACCTGTGCTCAATCTCTGTACCCCCAGCAGCCCTCAGTTCGATCTGTAAATATTCTGGCTCACTACAGTGAGGAAGATCTTCTGCAGATTGTTGGAACTGTAAAAGTGGGAAAGAGATCAGCACCCCACACTTCTCTGCCAAAAGCCCCACAAGGTCACTGGCAAAGGACCCTCTTGTTTCCTGGTGAAGTTTTGCACATACGTGTTGCTATCATTTTTGTTCCCACAGGTAGCAGGGACATCTCCAGCACATGATTCCCCTTTTTATATCCTTGTCTCTGAGATTGCACCCACACACCATAAAATGTTCTGAGCATCTCTGCTTGGACTTGTGTGGAATCTTCCTTCACATAGTTGAAAGACACAGATACTGCCAAGATTGGTTGAACAGCAGTGATGAAAAGTATTGGCAAAGTTCTAATAGATCCTTACACAGTTCTTAGTTAACAGGAATAAGCTCTGCTGGTAGAGAGGTGAAAAGAGGGGCAATGCAAGCCTTATATCCAAGGGGCTTCATCCTCTCCAGCACTGAGGGGAGGCTCACAGAACACAAAGCCTGGAAAAAGGATTTCATGAATTGCACTGCTCATGAAAAAACTTTTATTGTATGGTTTTAGCAGCCACTTTGTAAGATACTGTTCTCTGGTCTTTCACTTATGCATCTGCTTACAATTTTCAACTAACCAGATTATATATGACCTTACAGTTTTCTTTCCTTCCTGTCTAATATGAAGCATTTGGTCTTTTGTTCTGGACTGTTTCTTTCCTTCATTACTTTCTTCCATTAATCTACTTCAGTACTGTTTTTCCCTCTCTTAAGTGCAACATTCTCACTTTCTTGAGCAATGGACTGAACCTTTGCTTTTAACAAATTGGTTTTTATAACATTGTGACTTTTTGATAGGTTTTAGGGAACTCAGATAAATATAATTTGGGGGAGTTTCAGCTATCTCTAGGTTAAGTGAGGCAAGGGAGGAAGAAAACATTTGAACAAGCTGTTGCAGAAAGAACTGCAACCTGATTGTTTGGAGGCAAAATTGATCCTAAAGGGTTGTTATGGTACTGACTCTGTAGGAAATATAACAGCAGATCTGGGTTTTAATTTGGTTGATTCTCCTGTCTCCTCAAGCAAATTTTCAGCTTCTTTTTCAGCTATGTTTTTATTACTTATTTGTCTATTCTCATTAGTATCAATGTTCTTTCATCCCCTGAAAGGTTTTCTTGAGGTTGTTTGGTTTCAGCAGGTTGGTAACAGCTTCCTGAGATAAACTTGAGCAAGAAGCTGCATATTTGTGTATCATTGGGTCTGTCCACATTTCCTCCTCTGGGGTAGAGGGGCTTTTCTGAGCACACCAGGGGCTGGTTGTGTCCACTGAGAGCAAAGCCTGGGGAGATCAGGGAAACTGCAAATGCCCAAAGCCCAGAGTTGCAAAGGAGCTTAAAACTTCCTCCCCTGCTCTTTCCTTATCACTCTCCCCAAAGGCAGGAACAGAAGAAACTGGAACCAAGATTAACAAGAGCACACTTAGTGCACATGCCAGCTGATGGAATGGAACGAAAGTTGCCTTCAAGGTGATCAGCAAAGCAACAGATCCAAGCCTTGCTAAGACAATTTAGTTCATGGACCACGTTATCCACAGGGCAGGCAGGAGGTAGCTGCACATCCAGGAATTTGAGGCTGCTTTGTTTGTTCCATAGTTTCTCCTGCAACACTTGGTTGGTTGACCAAAGCTTTCACCTCTCCCTTGCACTTGTTGCTGTTGGCTGCAGGTTGAATACATTTAAATCTCTTTGTGGTTTATTTGTGTTTTAATACTTTTGATCTCTCTTGAAATGCTTGGTGGGGTCCAAGTCTGTCAGCGCTGGTTGTAGGAGATCTGATATATTTTATCGTTTTCCTGAGCAGCTGTGTTATGTCCTTTCAGCCTGCACTCTTCTTCTGAAATTTCTTTGCCAGGAAAGTTCAAGATCAGGAAAAGAATAATTTCCATTTTGACATGTTTAAGGGCTGGTTCATAGATGAGGGACAAGGAACTTGGAAGTTGTTCAGGGTATCACATAGATACCACTCCAGAAAAGATATCAAATGAACAAACCTAGGTGTGTTCTGTAACTGGCATTCTGTATTCTTTACTCAATAAAGTGAAAAGAGGTTGTCTTACAGAGGAAAACTACCCTAACACATAATAATAGAATTAATGACAAAAAGCTAGTATTTATTCGCTGGAGTCTTCCTTCCTCCCTAGGATTTGAATTTCTATATCTAAGTAATTCCTTTTATCCTTCCTAAGGAGCTGCTTGACTGACAGCAGGGAAAGGCATATTCTAAATAGTTCAAGCAGTTGTCATTGCATGTATCTGCAGTGCACTAACAAGGACTATCCAGGGCTGTTCTAGGCAGGATGGGGGGCTTCCCTGTTCCAGGAGCTCTTCCAAGGCTGGTAACAAAAGAGGATAATGAAGGCTGAAGGCTGCTGGCTGCTGCCACAGCCCAGCCCTGTGTGTCACACGCTGCCCTATGTGACAGGTACAACATTAACAGCTCAAAACTGCATCAGAAGGGGCAAGAAATGAGATCATCTGGGGGGAATCAGAGGTCTGCAAACAAACAGGCAGAGACTTGAAGGTTTAGAAGCCCCTTGAGTAAATGAGCTGCCTCTTCTGAAGTGTGATTAGTGATCAAAAGCAGACAACCTGAGCAGCAGAGCTGCTGTCCCCCACCAAATGGACTGACACATCATTTGGGTGGCTGCTGGCTGGCAGCAGGCACTCTGTCAGAGCCTGCAGCCTGCAGAAACAAGGCAAGGCAGAGGAATAGCAGGCATGTGACAACTGAAATGATGCTCGCTGTACTGCCGTTGTCCCTGAATTTTGAAAGGCCAACATCAAAATATTATGACTCCCCAAATGTCATAATTACAGTATCTCAGCTCATACTTGTCTTCACTCTGTGCCTCAGACCTTATGTTTAATCTCTTTAACATTCTATAATTACATCTTCAGTGTGGATCAATTATCTCAGAATAGGGAAACAAATTACCATCATTATCTTCAATTATTCTTTACATTTTCTTTGTCCTTTTTTTTTGTTTTCTGGGTTTCTTTACTGGTGTCAAAAATGTAGTTTGCATTCATGCTCCTTTGTCATGAATATATATTTGTCAGTAAATCATCTGCCAAGCAAGGAATTGTCCTTCCCTTTGCTGTTACTCCCCAGTTCTCCTTGTTGGGCAACTCATTACTTTTTGCATATTCAGATAGGTTTATCAGAAGCACAGCTCTCTAAGCAAGACCCAAGATTGGTAGCAGATAGACTCTTTAATTTCTCAGGTTCCTCACTAAAGTACTTACTTCAAATTAACATAGACTATATCCCCAAGAATAGCATTGGTATCTGCAGGAGTGGAGTTTATTGTGACAGTAATTCACAGGTCAAAGCTGGCTTCATCTGCACTGATGTGACAGCTAATGGCTCCTATTACACGAGTGATCTGTGAATTATAGAGTGACTTGTAGCCATTCCACCACAACTATAAATAAATCTAATGAAGTTAGTGCTTTGAAAAAAAAAATGCATTAAGCTACAGCTCTGGTTGGGCTGCAATCCACTAAAGCAGAGAAACAGAATGTTTGAATTTCAACTGCGTGTTGTGATTTGATCACTGGAGAGAAGTCACTCTAACACCAAGTGTGGTGCTGCTTTACTTTTATTTTGCACTCCCAAAGGGAAAATCAGATCCTAAAACTCAGTCTTTGTAGCCCTTTTGGCCTAAATTATTAACTTTTGTCTCCAGGATGATTTATCTGATTAAGATACACTGGTACATGGTTTGGAATTCGGTGAGAAAGTTATTTCTTGTGTGACACTGGTATATTATTGACTGTTTGGGTCTCAGCTGGAATCTGTGAATGAAGCCAAGGTAACCATGCTGTGCAGAACTCTCAGCTAGAACAATTTTTTGAGGTGTTGGTTTTGCTGTGGGGATCATGTCTTATTTCTTCTGAATTGACCAGTCTTCCTTTCAAAATGCTGCACTGAAAATCCAGTTTCATACAATAGGTATTTCTACCAAGAAAGGCTTATAGTGGTAACACTCTTGTAAAACAAATCATATCTTCCTGCCCTCCTCTCTCCATTTTATGAGGCACCTTTCCCCTTCTTATTGCTTTTTCCTCCGTTTCTCACTGTCTCTGCTGCACACCCAGGCAATAAACTACAGAGGTGCAAAAAAAAGAGGCAAGTACTTACTCCAGAATTGTATCCAAACCTGCTGCTTGAAAATAATAATTTCTATCAACTGTATTTCAAATTAAAATGCTAAAGTGCTGGAGAAATGGGGTGTGGAAATACTTAATTTGATAGCAAATTACATTTATGGGTTGAGAAAATGATGTCTTTTAAAAATGGGCCCCAGTGTTCAATGCATACCTGCTTTAATTACCCAGGTGTGAAAAATAAAAAAATTATGCTTTGTTGGGAACATTTCAAGGACTGCTGATGTCAACAAAAGTCGAGAGGCAGCACAAGCCCAGATGGTTGGCTGTGGGCTTCTCTTAACCATCCAAACAGATTTACTCCAAACTCCCACAAATCAAGAATCCAGCTCAAAAATTAAAGCTCTGTTTTCTTGTGCTTGCAGTGCTTTATTAGCCAGTGTTGCAAGGTGTGGTTTTAAAACTGAGGCAAAGCGTAAGATTTGGGGGAATAATGAACAGCATTTCTGCTCCTTATGTTTCTCTGCTCCTGTGGCTGAGATTTTGATGTGCAAGATGGCACCAAAGTCAGTGCTGATCACACTGCCTGGGCTTGGGCTGGAATGCAGCATCAGAGGCTGCAGTGAGGGGTCAGCCCTTGACGTCCTAAAGTTAATTTTGTTGCACCACTGGTCGGAGCTGCAGCTTCAGAATCCACAAAGCCGCGGCAGAACCAGGGCCAATTCACAGTGGTGCTACACAGGAGAGAAAGGGTGAGGTTTTCTCGTTTGTAAAGGTTATAACTTCAGATCTAGAACGTTCTTTAGTGAACTATTTCCTGTGATAGATCTCTGTGCTGTCCTGCTGTGCAGTTCCCTTGGCTGTGCCCCAAGGGAGGCACGGCTGTTCGGCAGCAGGGATGGTGTGAGCCCCCTGCACTTCTCTCACACAGATGCAGCCAGTTGTCTTCAGGGAACAACTTTAATTTCATGATTGTATAGGAAGCCTGGAAATTTGGTACTTGGCAGGCTCAGAACTCCCGTGTTTGGCTCCCACCACAGTGGTGATTCTCCAGGATGCTCGAGAGCAGCTTGTCCTGGAAGTGCAGGAGGATGGAGCTCACCCTGCAGCACCAGACCCTGCACCTGAAACAGGAGAGGAAATCAAGTGCTGCTTTCCATTGTATCTCTTTCTGTACAGGAACTCTTCTCCAAGGTTAGTGAGTGTTCTGCTGTGGGGTGGACTTTGGTGTTATCTTTAGTATCACCATGTCTATAAAATCACCACCCCTTGCTGCAGGAAATTCCTCGCAGTTAGACCAAGGTTCTGAACACAACCTGTGTGACAGTGGAGACGAAGTTCTAATGCTTCTCCAGTATTTCTGAAGAGTGTTTGTCCCCTCAACCTGCAGCTGAACTGACAGACAGTTCAGGGTGTTCTGAGATCAGCAAATGGTTTCTGGAGTAACCCCTACAGGAGTGAGCAATGCCAAGGGACCTCCACCAAATCTCTCTGATGAACAGTGCACCAACACAAAATTGCTGGAGTTGAATTTTAAGGAACATGAACTTAATGGCTCCAGAATCAGGGCTGACTGGTGATATCTTTAAATATCTTTGGCATTTATTACCTTCTGCAATGGAAAGTGTAGTTACCAGCATTACAATGACTGTCATATATTAGGGTCATGGAGAACAATCGCATTAGAGAACTGAGAGAGAAGCCAGCAAAGCCCAGCCTTAATCTGAAAAATCTCTCTGTAATGAGCTCCTGTTACTTCAGGGATGAATCCATGTGGAGGCACTGATGTTAGAGCAAGCTTTCATTAATAAACAAAATATTATTACTAATAATTGTATGCATTACTGTGCTTGACCTGCCTTTGTTTTCTAGTGCTTGGTAATAGGGACTGCCAGGGTTTCCCAGGAGCCTGAGGGTCGTGTTTGTCTTGGGGAAGCTTCCTGAGAATAGTTGTCTGATAAACACTCTATGCTGGAGGGGAAAAACAAGTGATATATGTTGCAGTACAGCAGTATAATGAATTAGTTAAAAGCAAACAACCCCCAAAACAGTAGATTGCCAGGGCAGGCCTGTGTCTGCCAACCAATATTTCTGTGCCAGCTTTCCAAAGGAAACACAGCCAAAAACAGGAGTGCAATAACTCATCATGAAGGAAGAAAGCTATTACAGAGTGGATGGAACAGCAGCAGTCTCTCAGCACTAACCCCAGATGATGAGGCTGATTCTCAGTCCTTTGCCTGGTGCAGTAACTTATAAACAAGAGCAAACCATGCCAGGTGCTGAGTCAGAGCACTCTCGTGCCTCTCTGTGTAAGTGCAGAGCTGGGACAAGTGGCCAGGACAGAGCTGAACTCCGTTTGGCTCTCTGTAAGCTGAAATGGGAATATTTCCCCTGTACTTGCAGGTTTAGTGGGTGAAACAGCATTGGCACCGTTCAAGTGACATAAGGAACACCTGAAGCATTTTATACCACGGGATATAAACTTGTCTGAGGCAAAATAGGGCAGGTGTAAAGCCTGACTCCTGCAGTCTGCTTTGCTGCCTGAGCCTGCAAGCGTGGCTGGCTCTAGTGTCAGCACATTGAGGTGAAACAGGAGAGACACTGGTCAAACACAACTGATTTTAGTCACCCTGCCAAAGCCAGATGTCTCCGTTCGCTTTGTAACAAAGAAATGCCCTGTCATGCCCAACAACTAAAATAAGATTCATCAGCAAGATGAAATTGAACTTATTACACGCCTGAGTGGCCATTAGAAGAGGGGAAGGTGATGCTTGATTGCTGCTTGCAGCTTGTGCTTAGGAAGAAATGCTGGTACTTCAAGAGGGGGCAATAATGACAAACATCTGCTTCATTTGCAGTTTCACAGGCATGCAGGACATGTCCTCTGACATCCACACTCACAGCCAGGTCGTTCTTCTCATCAGGCTCTTTTGCACCATCTGGATTTGTTGAGAAATAATTTTGCAAGGGAAAAAAAATGGGGATCAGGGAGGATCATTATTCAGTTCTCTCCAGTGGATAATACCCATCTATAGGCATGCTGGAAAGGTCACAGAAATTGAAGTATTAAGGGTCTGCTACGATGTGATACAGCCAGGTTTCCTGGTCATCACTTGAAGTTTCACAGTCCTTGCTAGACCTACTGAAATTGAAAACTATTACATACATGTGGAAATAGAGGTTACCTTGAGATTTGTGACTAATAATAGTATACTGGAGTGAAAATGAACTTAGATTGCATTTTTTTTTCCTTCCATTCTTATTTTTTTCTGATCCTTACACTCTTTTAGTCATGAAGACACTGCTGTTGAGCATTTCACAGATAATTCCTGCTTCAGAGAGGGATTCCTTAACTTGGGGAGGCACTTGAAATAATCCCCTGAACATATGTTCCAGGACCATAGAATGTCAAAATTTCAGATGTTTCTCTTAAGTTTAGATTTCCCAAATCAACACACTGAACATTGTGTATTCTGCTTCTTCCATTGCTTTAAGTAGGAATGAGTTTTAACAGCATAAAGGACTGACATCTTTATGACCCTGCTTTGAGTAGAGGTCCTCAAAATCCTTTCTCCAGAGAAAATACAGAGCTCCTGTCCCTCGTTGTGCACTTTTGTCCTACATGATGCTACAGCAGAGCTAAACAGGTACCTGGTTCCCCTGTGCTGTTGCAGAGCACAGGTCACAGTCCGTGGCTGGACTGGATCAGGTGATTCCCTGACTGCACAGGGCTGGGTTGTGTCTCTGGGCTCACCCCTCACATGCCAGATTCAGTACGAAAACCAAGCCCATTGCCACTGCTTTGGTACTTCTGGCAGGCATTTTTGTCAAGAGGTTGTGTCTCTGACCTTCTGCTCTGCAAGCAGTTTTTGAAAACAAAACAAAAAAAAATTCATTTGCCCTCCAGTTTTCACTTTGGTTTGCTTTGTTTTCTGTCATCTATTCCTGTCTTCACCATGAACAAACCCGAGAGCTGCAGGATGTGAATTTTAATAGAGCCCATGTTTTCATCTGCAGCCATCAAGGGAGGCTGAATTTCTCTGTACATCTCTTAGTGCTTCATCCCCACGCAGGGTGGGAGCCGTTCTCGGGGCATTAACTCATTGACAGCAGCACTGGAATTAGGGAAGGCTGCAAATCGCTGCCCTGGGCTGCCAGCCTGCCAGGAACCATCCAGCTGCTGTGTGTGGATGCCAGCAGGGAGCTGCTTGGCCAGAACCACAGATGCTGGCTGCGGGTTTTGCTGTGATGCCACACGAGGGTGAGCAAGGTTGGGAGACTGTAACAAGCTGCCAATTCCTTTCCACACCTCCTAAGGCAAAACTGCATTGCCAGTCTGAGAACTGGCCTCTGTTTTCAGCAGGGTTTGGTGCGGGGCAGGCACTGTGCTCTTCACAACAGCAAACTGGGATCTGTCCTGCTCTGGTCATAGGGGTCTATGCCAGCACATCCCAGTGTAGCCCCTGGGAATCCGGCCCATTGTCCTTAATTGAAATGCAAATAAGCATGATAGATTTTTTAAAAAGTTTTTTCCATGTCTGAGAACAACAGGGGCAGAGCAGGAAGGATGGGCCATAAATTGACATTAAAAGAGTGGAGGAATGTTCTTAAGAACTTTTCACATGTATATTGTGGCATTTAACCTCCACCAGGGAGAGAGCAGAGCATCAAAAAACAGGACTCTGTGGACCCTCTCCTGCCACTGACTCTTTACAGTGTCACTCACTGTGCTATAAAGGCCATCCCCACCCTGGACAGCAGGTGACTACAGCTGTAAATCTAAATGCAGCCCTTTCATAGTGATGCTGGGACCCTTCTCTGGTTGTAAAATCGTCCAGGACACTGAAATGTGAAAGGTGCTGTGGCAGCTGTGATGTATTCTTAATCATATTTTGCCTTGCAAGCAGTAAATTAGTCCTAAATAAATGGGAGAAACACGAGCAGAATTAGAAATCATAGTAGAGATGGCACCAAACTTGGGCTAAAAACGTGGGAGGTCTCAGGCTGGAACCACTCTGAAAAAGAAGGGACATGTCACAGGGCCACTAAAGGAATGTCACTGAAGATGTGCATATGAGGAACCAAGGGACAACCACACTGGTATGCTGGAGAGTTTAATATCTTTAATGTGTTCTATGTAAGTACTTCCTTCAGGATCATGGTTAATTGACAAGCCTGTCTTTAGATCTATGGCAACATTTTTTATATTTTCTTTCATTCCTTTTGAATCCTGTGAATCTTTTATTGAGCCTTTCATGTAAACAGATATGGCCAGTGTGAGTTTATGCAGTATGCTCTGCAATCCAGAACAGAGATTGTCTATTTTCCTTTTCAGTTTGTTTTTGTTCTCTATCTGTATCCCTGCTGTTTAGCAGGAAATGGTAGAATTGGTCACATAACATTAAATCTACTTTTACTTATCAGTCACTGAAACACGAGGGTATTCTTAGCTGTGTTTGGAAATGCACCTAAGACATTAGGTAAACACTACAAATGAGATGTAAATGGAATCAGAGAAACAGCTGTCACCTCTTTTGCTCGCTGATTAATTTCTTTCCTGAATCACAACAATTACATTTCGGCATGGCACGCCCATCAGGCTCCGAACACTGACTGCAGTGCTTGCCACTGCTGCTTGTTGATGGGCTGGAGGGGCAGTTCCCAGGGAATTTCGATTACTCCCAGCCCGTTTAACATGTTCTCACCCCAGCAGCACTCGCCCCTCTCCCCCCGGGAGTCTCTCCGCCTGGATGTCCCTGCCGCACACCGGAGACAGGCGTGGGCACTTCTTTAGAGCCTGAATTTCCTGGAGCTAATCTCTCCGGATCTCCAGCCTGTTTCCCAGCACCATGGGCCCTCCCAGGCATTTCTGAGCTTCCACTGTCCTCTAGTGGTGCTTTGTTTGCAAAAGGAGGATGCTCACAGGGACAGAGCATCTCTGGAGACAGGATGAGTTGGGGGTGCCCAGCTGGAGGAGAGAAGGCTCCAGGGAGACCTTAGAGCCCCTTCCAGGTCCTAAAGGGGCTCAAAGAGAACTGGAGAGGGACTGGGGACAAGGGATGGAGTGACAGGTCAGGGGGAATGGTTTAAAATTGACCGAGGGCAGGGTTAAATGGAATATTGGGAAGAAATCCTTCCCTGTGAGGGTGGGGAGGCCCTGGCACAGAGTGCCCAGAGCAGCTGTGGCTGCCCCATCCCTGGAAGTGTCCAAGGTTGGATGGGGCTTGGAGGAACCTGGGATAGTGGAAGGTGCCCCAGTCCAGCAGATGGGAAGCCTGGACATGTGTCTCTGCCTCTTCTCCAAACCTTTTCTGCTGCAGTGGTTCCTGAGCCATCACTTGGAATGTCTGTTACATACCCCAGTGCAGACCCCAGGACACTCCTCCACTTCCCCCTCATTTCAGCAGGAGCAGTTGTTTGTTCTTTTGACCATGCTGTAATTTTTGAACTAGTGTGGATGTCAGCAGTAGTATTTAGATGGAATTTAATGGGTTTATTTTTTGCCTCACCAAGGGGCTGCTGATGTGTGGAAGGCAGCTGGGTACTCAGCTGAGAGCTTTGCAACTGGGCTACACAGGAGGAGGGATTGCACTTAAGATGTTGTCTGCATGTAGCTTGCAAAATGCTTGAGGGCATTAGTAGGAAAAGATGTTTGCAAATATAAAATATTAACCAGCCTCTGTATTTAATAAACTTGATTACTCTAAGGGAATGAATAATGTTTGTTACAAGGTGACTGTTTGCCCTATTTCCTGAGTTAATTTTATGAGGATCTGTCTTATCCCTTACCTGTATTAGGAGACCAGCTGAATATTTTATAAAATCAGTATTTGAGTAATAGTCATATTACAGTAACTCTATTCCTACAGATGGTGCAATATATAAAAAAATGAATAATTCTCAGAAAGCTATTTATTCAACAAATTTAAGCCCAGATTCCACACAGACTTAGGTGTACACTTACCATTTCTCAGGAGAGTAATCCTATTGGAGTCAATGTCAATATTTGCATGAGTGAGTGTTAACATATTTAAGGCTTTCTTCTTCTCTGATATCTTATATATATACATAATATAACAACCTTGAATTAATTAGATGACCGAATCTTTGAAAATTTTATTTCCTCCTTTGAGCTGACTGTGAGTGGCTGAGCTGTGTTTTAGGTAGGTTGGCTGTGATAGCTTAGCTGTGATCTTGCTGATTTGTAGTGGGATAAACAGACAAACACATCCAACAAAAATTCTTGCATGAGAGGGGCTTTTTGTATGGTTTTGATTGGTTGTTTTGTTCTGTAAAAGCTGACATGGAGAGGAAGGTAAGCCATTAATTTGCCTTGTGTTGAACAAAGGATAAGGTGTTCTCCCATCCTTATCTGGCTTTTCTAGTGCACAGGCTCTGCAGTGCAGATATTCTCTCCCCATGAAGGCTTTGTATCCTACCTTAAGCCTTTATTACAGAATTTATCCTCTAGCAATAATGAATTTTTGATATTGGTTGTCTTTCCCTGAAATTCCTTTTCTTGAGTGCTGGCAAGGAGGGAGGTTCAGCAGGGTGACTGGTGGAGACTGGTTTCTGGATAAAGTGATCCAAATGATCACAGCAGTAAAAAAGCAGGAGGGTATTGGCATCATCTGGCTTCCAGTACCCAAGGCTGGGTTTTGTAATTGCTTTAGGGTGCCCTAAACACAAGCTGCTACTGAGCCATCAGCTGCCCTGTGCCAGTGCTGGCACCTGGGTGCTCATGTGGGCAATTCAGCCCAGCCTAGGTGAAAAGCAATTAAAAATAAAAATAAAATTTTAAAAAATCCCCCAAAGTAGAAACACTGGGGTTGGCTTGCAAGAAAATACAGACAACTCAGGGGTCCTAAATAACTTTCTGAAATGAAATGAAGCCCACAGTCGATATAGGACCCAGGCTCCCAACTTTGCATGCTCTGAATTGTGCCCAGCTCTGAACTTGGTGAGTGACCTGAGCAAGCTGAAGGGTGTGCGGCCCCTGTTCACTGCAGGTGATGTACCTGGGCTCTATTACAGTTAATGATCAAGATCCTGCACCTCAGAGCAAGAGCTTAATTTAGCTTCTCAGACTTATCATCTGGGAGGGCCTATTCTTCTTTATTAACTGTGAAGAGGAGCCTGGAGTGTCACCTCAGCAGGCTGAAGCACTCCTTATGAACCCCCACTGTCTCTGCATTGCTTCAGCTGATGATTCCTTTACTTTTTTGTGTGTGTCTTTCTCTAGTGCACTCCCTATTTGTAATGCAAATAATGCCCTTGGGAACTTCAAGTTCTTGCAAGAGTGAATACCAGGGGTGTAATGGAGATACCCAGTCACAGCACATCAACAGGTAAAAGAAAGGAAAAAAAAACAAGCTGTGCTACTCTGACCATGCTGTTTACTCTCCTGCATTGCTGTTTGTATGTGAATATGAAAGATATTTGTTATGCCCTTCAGCAAATATTGTTCTCGTCAATGCTGACAGGTATATCAGCTGTTGATTAGCAGCACTCATCCTCTATGGGATAATGTTTTCAGTTCTCACTGGAGAGCCTTCAAAAGGAAGATCTTGAACCCTGGCAAGCAGCTTCTTCTACTCTTTTGCTTCCCATGAGAGAAATAGAGTACATGAGTTTTGATTTCAAACAATCTTGAGTGTAAATCCATATTTCTGGAAAAGAATCTTGTCATGGAAGTCCTCAACTATCCTGTAGAACAATGTCTCCTCTATGAAAATACAGGTCTTTAAAATGTGCCATGGAATCTGACCCACCCCAGAGATGATGGTCCCCAGGGGAGTATCCCCCATGCACCAAGGGATGGTGTCTGTCTGAAGTGCCCATGGTATTCCTAACCTCAGACCCCAAAATGCCCTGGACAGGAGAAGAATAAAAACCAGATGGTTCAATGTTAAATGCAGAACAGTGTCTTCAGTTTTCTTTCTTATTTGCTCTTTTCATGCTGCATTTCAAGGGGAATTACATATGAAATGTATCTTGTTATTTAGCCAACGTTTTAATGTGCCACTCTTAGCAGCAAAATACTGCTCAGGAGAGAGCTCGCCTGGATGTGTGTGTGAACTTCTGCCCAACCTCTACAGATGCTGAGGTAGTTTAGGAGGAATAACAGTAATTTCCCTCACAGTTTCATTCCAGTGGTTTATTTCTCCAAGTTATGCCATAAGCTTCTTCAGGGGAATCTGAAGAGCCAGATTTATAGAGAGAATGGATAATTTCATTGCAAAAAGACAAAACTAGCATTATGCATGTTAAGTTAAGGGTAAACAAATCTCATGCTTCAGGGCACAAAATGATTTCCTATTGGGCTCAGGAAAGATGTTTTTCTTCATGTAAAGCATTGTATGGTTGGCTAGACTTATTGCTAAGGGCTTTATTTATTCTGCTGCCCTCTGAAGCATCAGTTTAGGAGGCTTCATTTCAGGTTGTGCTAGAGGCACAATGCCAGACATTGTTATAATTTTACTTAGCATGAAGAGCCTGCACTATAAACCTCCTGCTTCAGCAGACCTGTGATCCCTCTGGAGTCCCTCAGAAGCAGCCCAGGCTCTCCAGCCACATAACCTAGTGTTGGTGGGACCAAACAAGGGGAGAGCTGCTACTTCCTGGTACTCAGAAAAAAAACAACATAGCATTCATCTAATTTCCATACTGTAACACTTCTCTCCTGCTTCCATGGTGCAAGAAGTCACTGTGGAGAGGTGCCTCCCAAGATGGGCTGTCAGGGCAGTGCAAGTCAGCCCCGCTCCGGAGTCTGCCTGCCAGGAAAACTGAAATTTCCAACAAAACCACACCCCAGAGCAGGAGCAAGCAGGGGTTTGAGACAGCTGAGGGCAAGGAGCCTCCTGGCTGCATCCTGCCTGCTCTGTGCAGGGACAGTGCCCGTGGCTGCTGCCCCAGAGCAGCTCTGCACTCCCCGGACCCACGCCCTGCACATCCTCCTGTCCCAGCACTCGGTCAGCCCCTGACTGCAGCGCAGAGAGGACAGGACATGAAAGCAGCTTTGAAAGTCCCCACAAGAACTGCCTTTGTATTTGATGCCTGGAGTCGGGTTCCTTTAAGGAAATGGAAAGAGAGAGAAATAACTCCCAGAGCCTTGGTCGTTTTTCCTATAAGTGGGAAGCCTACATAATTGGGTAGAAACAGAAGGAATCCAAATCTGAGAATCCAGTGCAAACCACAGGAATTTAGGTGCATTAGGGAAGGTCACTGACAGGAAAGGGAAGACTTTAAGTCAAAACATTCCCATGTACCATCTGAGCTCAAATTCAGTTCATGTGTTTGTCATGTTTGTTTTGTAAAAGTCACCTCTTCTCTCTGTGATTGTATTTTGTATCTGTAAGATGAGGATGAAAACACCACCTTTGCCCAATTTAGGATGCAAGCTGCTGTGGTCTGGAGCAGGTGCTTTATACAGAGCTTAACACAGTATTTAATATAAATAGCCACAGTGTTTTCCAGGCAGAAATTATTTTGTTGCAGATAAGAGTGAAATATATTTTTCACCATTTGAAATGTCTGGGGTCTTGTTGTTGTCTGTCATTTCCTCTTCTCTCTAGCATGGCTTCTGTCTTAGAAAGCTCTGACAGTTCCATGAGTTAATTGCAACCATCAGGCTGGGTGCAGCTATTTTATTCTGAATTAATCTGCTGGGTGAGGGGAGCTCTGCCTGTAGGTCACTGGTGTTTTGCTTGGGTGGCAGATGATGAGTCTGACAGGCTCATGTCTCAGGGGTTGTCATGGTGAGGATCAATTATGTTGGGCTTTAATAGCAGTGTCTGAGATCAAACACCCTTCACAAGGGGGCTGGGGATGTCTCCACTCCCTGGGATCTCGTGGCTGTGGTTCTGTGGCTCAGCCAAGGCTCTCTCTGCTCTGGAAGCTCAGGGAGCAGCTGGGGCAGGGGCCAGCTCTGAGCTGCTTCGGGTGAGAAACAAACCCAAACTTCACTGCAGCTTTTCTGTACAGGAGCTGAGGTGGTGATGGGCCATCACCCCTTATAGGCTGATGTAAAATAATTCATTCTCCACATCTTCACTGCCCCTGCAGGAGTCTGCAGGGAGAGATCTGGTTTTTCTGAGCACTGGTGGAGAAGGAGAGGAGGTTCTTTGGCATGAGGATGTTGTAGAATGGTGTTTCCTCATGCAGGTGATGTCTGGGTGGTTTAAGACTGTCCACTTCCAAATGTCTGCCTCGGAATTATCCCCACATTCCACTTGCTGCACAGCAGAATTGGGATGATCTGGAACTGGAAAGGATTTGGGTTGAGAATGAGGAATGCAACATGCTATGAATGGAGGTGGCCATAAAATCAGATCAACAGCTGCTTTATTGGGAGGCTGCTGGTGCCTGGAAAAGACACCTTGTTTGAAGGTTAGGTGGTTACCTCTTTTATTTGAAATATAAGTATATTCTGTTTGAGGCACTTCTGCTATCATAAAACTACACATATTTTTTGTAGACAAGGTTGAAAGCTATAATTTCCTGAAATTTAAAACTTCTGAAGAGCAGCAGATTGCAATTTCAGGGGCACCTTGTCCTTAATAGAGACAAATATTGCATCTCCATTGAGAATTGCTCTTCAAATTAGAAATTCAACCCTTAATCTCTCAATCAAACAGCACTAAATAAAAACTGCATTTAACTTTTGCTGTCATTCTTCCTTGAAATAGAAGATGAAAAGAAGAAACTGTGTTGTTGGAGCCTACTCCAGAAATTCCACGTTACTTTGTCAAAGCCTTTTAATGTTGTAACACAACCTTCTGAATTGCAAATAGCTGTGCTTAGAAGTAATTAAAGAGTTCCTACAACACTTCAACCCAGTGCACAAATGTCACTTTTAAACATTTTACAGATTTTATTTTTTAAAAAAAAAGGGAATTTTAGCCTCCAGAAAATCAGCTTCTGGTGTATGGAATTACAGGTATCCATCAGTAAATGTCTACAAGTAAACGAGCTGTCTAGGGACAAATTATAATCAGTTGTGGAAACCCATAAATTTATCTCACCTTTATCTCACCTTACTCTTTGCTCCTAGGCTTGACTCCAGAGCAAAACTTCCAAGTCAAAATTCCCTCTGCAGCTGCTGTGAGCTGACTGGGATCACATTTTCCTTTTTCCAGGCCAGAAGTGTTGCCCTTACCAACAGGGATAGCTTGGTAGTTCCTGCTCAGGAAAACACAGTAATGTCTTCTCCACGGTGGTAGAACGAGGCCATAAATGCAGCAGATGTGCCCAGCAGGAAACAACTTCAATGCATGGAAATATCAGAAATCTCGATGAGTAACAGCAGCCCTGGTTAGAGCTCTGCAGCTCCAGCTGCTGCCAGAGTTCCTGCAGCTCTGCCACAGCAGAGTGAGTTAAATCAGCTCTGACTTGGAGCTGCTTTGTGCCATAAATCAGGGAGGCACTTGGAGGGGTGCAGAGGCAAGAGTTCCTGCAAACCAGTCTGCCTACAGCATAGCTTGGATAGAGGAGAAAACTGACATTTTATCCTTTATTATGCAATTCTGTGCTGGATGTTTTTTGCATAGAGTTAGTTCAGTATGCAGGAAAAATCAGCTCTGAGACACCAATGCCTCCCAGTGTAAGAATTTACCTGAAGGGGGAGTGAAACCATTAGGTAAGGAACAAGTCCTGTCTTTTTCTTCTACCAAATTCTGATGATAAAGGTTTCTTGCAGGAGACGTCAAAACAATTTGACTTCATTTTGCAAACATACAGAGACTGCTCAGTCTGTGATAGGAGTTGTCTGGAAAATGCTATTCCAGGAGGATTAGAAAGCATCCAGCAGCCCTGCCAGGTGCCACATCCAGGGGACATTTGCTGCCTGCTAATGTGGATGGCTTGAGGAGTCCATCCCAGGCAGGCAGGCCTTTGCAGCTCAGCACTGGGCTCTGTGACAGGATAGAAAGCTTGGTTTCTTGTGGTTTGGGTTTTTTTCATGTTTTCATTCAGATAAAATAAAAATTAACAAAAGAAGTGGGTTTGAAATATCATGAGATCTGCAGTGTAAGGAGCAGAACAGGCAGATTTTTAGTAATAGAGGAAAGGCTGTCACATGAAAAGTGTGACTGATGGCACGTAAAGATCCACTCTCCAGATTTCCAGCCAAGGACAGCATGAGTTCCCAAAACCCATGCATCCAGTCACAATGGGGAAAATTCAAATTTATTTATTATTTTAAGATGACTTTAGGGGTGAAGTCAAATCTCATTGTATTCCTGAGGTCAGAGTCCTTACCTTGGGCCCATCTTCAAGCTCCCTGGGGCAGCACTGACCTTAGCAGGGCCATAGCTTCTGAATTCTTCCTCCAACAAGTGCATTTATTGATTTCTCCTTTTCCTTAACATGATTTTAAAAAGGGAAGCAGCTGTTGAATTCTTCCCACTGAAGGAACCCTTTCTTCTGGTTTGTAACTACCCACATTAAGAGCTGTTCCTTGTAAGCACAGAGAGCTTAAATTAGCGTGGTCTGGATCCTTCTGGGGCTCGCACATCATCAAAAGCATTTCTTTTGTGCTCCAATTCTTCCTTTTTCACCATCAGCACCCAGGAGAGATGGCATAGCTACAGGCCATGTGATGGGCTCTGTGGGCAGACATAGAGAATCTTTTGTTTTGTTACTGGCAAGGAGAACCAAGTTGAGATTTGATTTCCAAAATGGAAAAGCTGATGGCTTGTCTGAAGATTTATGAAGCAAAAACCTCTAAAGAAAAATTGAATGGCTCCTTCGGTTGTTTCTTCCTGGCTGTTCATCCAGTTCATTCTTGCTGTGGTAATCTCCCTTGGAAGTGCTCTGTTATCTTCACAGTGCCTTCAGAAAGTCCTGTGCTGCTCACGAGAGCCCTGAGGTGTTTGGGGGATGGAATAGTTATCCTTGCATCCCCCCTGCGCCAGCAGCTGCCAAAAAAACTTCCCACAAAGAGCTTTTATGGGATCAGGAGGAATCCTTTGTCAGTGGCAATGAACTGAAGAAAAACAGTCCCAAAAAGAGCCTTTTATCAGAACTCCCTCTTACTCTGCTGGTTTGGGGCAGAGAAATCAGAGCTTGGATGTTCTGGCTAGAGGCACGGAAATTTATTACATCTGCCATGTACTGTGAGTGCAATTTTCTGGGAGTCTGCTGTGTGCTGCAAACAGCTCCATCTTGGTTTTGCTCCAAATGTATTAAAAGGAACCTAGTGTGCTTTGTCATTGTATTTACTCCTGCATCTCGCCATCTAAAAATAATTTAAGCTGAAAGGATATGAATTTTGTTTGTGCATGGAAAAAAAACCACATAATGGTTTCAACTACTGTGATTTCGGGGAAACAGAGATGACAATAACTTAGAAAGTCAGTCTGCCTGTGTTATCTATGGATTGAAGAAATGTTTAAAGCAGTGAAATTTAGAGCCATTTTTTCCATCACTTACACCTAAACAAGTGAAGTCAAAAGCAAGTATAAATCAGTGCAGAATTGTACCAAAGCAAGTAGTTTGAGAAAACAGAAGAAACTGGCAATTATCTCACAGAGAATATGGCTTTAGATTTAAATTCAGCAGCAGAAGTTCGTGGCAGCCATGGTGGAAAGCTTGTAGTTTTAAGTCTCTATTCTATTTCTTTTCCTTCACCACTGTAGCAACTCTTTAGGAAGCAATATTCTGTAGATGAAGCTTGCTGAACTGGAGAATGGAGTATTTCCCTGGTGTCTCTGAAAGACTGTGGAACAAATTGGACTGAGTATGACAAGCTGCACAGTGTTATTTCAGTTGCTGCAGATAACTGGATTTCTCCTTCTAGGCATTAAGTGTCACTAGTTCATGTGTTAAGAGTCAGATCCTGCTGCTGGCCACAGCAGTGGGAGTGTGAAGGATCTCCAGTGGAGAGTCAGCAGTGCCCAGGGAAACTTGGAATTTATTGCTGTGCCACCCGAGCAGGGGCTGCCTCTCAGGGCTCTGGCACCAGCAAACGTGGCTGGGTGGAGTCAAGTAAGAACTGCATCTATTAAACAGAATTCTCCTCTGTTTAATACAGATGTAACTCATTTGTGCAGCTCCATCCCAGTGGTAGAGGCAAAAGGAAAATATTCCACAGTCCTGGAGCAGGACAGTTTGTTGGTGGAGTGATTCTCTGGTGATTTAACTTTGCATGTGCTGCTTTTTCTCTGCATTGTTACGAGTTGTGCAGCTTCTCCAACACTTGTGTGTGTGCTGGGAAATGGGGATGGTTGTGCTTGGGAAGGAGAACACCAAATGACTGGGCTGAATTAAAGACATCTGGGCTCTTTTCCTGTGCTGCCATTGATTTCTGCTATGACCTTGAGCAGGTAATGCTGCACATTTTTCTGAGCAAACCTATGGGGAGGCTGCAAATCAGCTCTAAAACGGGGAGCAAAATAGCTGTGCCAGGGTAGTTACCCCCAATTACCCCTGGTTTTGGGGGCCTAAGTTGTGTTTTGACATAGCACCATGTGTTGGGCAAAACTGCTTGTGGCAGCTTACTAAGCACAAGCAGAGATTCCCTAAAACTGTTTTTAGCATGCTCCACTGCAAAATGCAGGCATGTCCTTAATCTCTGTATAGCTCAATTCCAGATTTTTCTGCTCATGCTCTGGTTTGTTATGAGGGTAAATCAAAGGGTAGTTAAGTGTCACACAAGCAAAGTTGGGGGGGAGTTGATAAAAATACACAGCAAGAGGTACCAGAGATCAGCTCCCTGCCCCACTGTTTAAACTGGGCTGTATAAATGTGCCAAGGGACCATACAGGAAGTAACACAGAAAATAATGAGCAATACTTTGAAAATGGATTAAAATAGTTCACAGAAAGCCCCGTTGGCCATATTTATAATCATGCCATTGGTCTGTTATAGCAGTGGCAGTGTTTAAAAGGCAACATGTTTATTTGTGCTTAATAGTTGCCTCCAGCAATTTACATCTGTTAATGCAAAAAATGGATAAACTTGTCTCACAAATACTGGTGACAAAACCCAGCATCAACTTCTTCTTTAGTAGCTAAACACATGCAAGATTTTATGAATCAAGAACAGTGTCTGCCATTTCCAAACACAGACTGCACTGAGTGGAGCCAAATTTTTTCTTTATTGCACCTTGAAGTACTATTTCATTAGTGGAGTAAGGAACAAATTTGCCTTTTATCTCTTCCTCTACATTGAATTAAACCAGGTACTTTTAAATTATGGGCCTGAAATTAGCAACACTTCGGACTTATTCAGTTTCCCATTAAATGTGCTAATACTGAATTATGTAACGTGTATTATTTCAGGTGAATTAATACATCAAATCTGTCTGCATCCATTTAGTGTCTCCTTAACAGTGCAAATGTAGTTGATCTGGGAGAAGTTTTATATATTTTTTGTGTAATGGTGAGATGGCAAAATTTCTCAGATCTTTCACATGCATTTATATCTCTCAGAAAGACTAAGGTCAAATAGAAGTTACTGCCTCGTCTCTCACCAAATCACAATTGAGTGCAAAATTAAATATTTGCAACCAGAACTTACCACAAAAGTTGGCTCCATGTGTAGTGGTCAGACAGGACTGTTTGCTCTGCTCTTGAATTTGTTTTGAGTGTGGACTGTTTGAATTTTTTGAGCCATTGGGCTGTGAGAATTTAAATTCATAGTTAACAGTGCTTGTTCTCTAATTAACTCTCATTTTTGTGATCGTATGCATTAGGGAAAAAACCCAACAGCTTCTAATTTAAAATTCAAAGAGGCCTTAACAATATAAAATGCAGTCCTGGCTTACGTACATCTGTAAACAATACAGAGAGCTCACAGGTAAGCAGGAGCTCATCTCCTGGGTGTGCAATAACTCAGGCACAAGCATGGGCACAGCTGAGCCTGCGCCCTTTTGGGGTGAAATCTGGTTTTCCTGAGCCACCTCCAGAGGTGTCTGTTTGGCACAAGCCCACCCAGGCTGTGGCCCAGGGCTGTCACAGCCCCCAGACTGGGACCCCCTGGCACTTGGGTGTTGCATCCCACCTGTAAATGCCCGCTCAGGGAGGAAGGTGGGATGTTAACACCAGCAACCAGGGGAGCAGCAAAACAGGAATGAGTTTTCCAAAGGTTTATACTTTGCTTGTCTTTATTAACTGCTGCTGTTGAAACTTTTAACAGTTGCTCTGGAGATTGGATGGGCAACAGGGACAAGCAGCAAGGATCATAATCTTCTGAAGGACGCCATAAAGATGGAACTAAAACTCCCCCTGAATTACCTTCCTTGTGCATGCACACATTATAATGGAATTAGCAATTCTCATGATTCACTGAAATGACAGCTTCTTGCCCAGAATGATTTAATGGGGTGGTCGTTCCTTGCCAAGGGCTGCCACCTAAAATACTGGATTTATGAGCTGGCTCAGTAGCTGAAACTCTGTAAGGTGCCATTTTTTAAAACAAAGATCCTTGAATAATCTAGGCTGGCTCTCTCACATTTGGGAGGAGTGGTGGAGAGGTAAAATGAGTTGCAGAGAGTAGACCTGCAGAAATGTTTCTGACATGAATATCCTTCTAATAACCAGTACAGCCACCACTGATATCAAGGTATCAGGGAACTGTATTATTTTTCATTTCTGTCCATAGGAATTTAATCAAAAAGCCACTGGAACTTATTTCTTTCCTCTGAAGGACTTCCACCAGGTGCTGTTAGCCCAGCTTTATCTCCTGAAGGTCTGTTACAGTGTTATAAAAGACTGATGAGAAGAAGAAATTTTCCTACTGAAATGAGAGTAAATCATCATTTTTCATTCTGTAAAACCAGCTCATACAAATGGGACACTGCTACAACACAAAGACAAATCACTCCATGTTACTGCTTTAGTCACTGAGTCCAAATTACCTCTGGAAGTGCAGGTTGAGCCCCATCCTCCAGTTCCTCCTCCAGCCAAGCTCACGAGCTCAGCATGCCAGATGGACAAGAGTAATTTGCTTTTTGCTGTTGCAGGACTCTGATGGCTGTTAATGGAAAGGGCAGCAGGTCTTGTCTTTTGCTCTGCTGGGCTTGCACGAATGAGTGTGAGCAAGAGCAGCCTCAGACCCATCCCAGGGGAGAGGAAGGTTCCTGCTTTCCTTAGGAATGATGGAATCTGGAGGGGCCGTGGCTTTAGCACAGGAGGGAGGTGCAGATTGCAGCAGCTCTGCCATGGTTTGCTGCACAGCCCTGGCCATGCACAGTCCTCTTCTTTCCTTATCTCCCCCTGTAACAAGCAGCCTTCTTCCTCACGATCAGCTGGTGCAAATGCTTATTAATATTTATAAATTGCTCGGTTGTTTTCTGGTGGAGAGGCCGGATTCCAGCTCAGCCTCCCAGTTGTGCCATCCCTAATTAGCATTACCCAGCTATTCCCTGGACCTCCCCATTGCCATGGCAACACTATTTAATTGCAGAGTCAACTGGTCCCTCACCCAGAGAGCTGCTGGGCACTGTGGTACAGCCTTGCTCCTCTGTGGATTCTGGTCTCGCTGCTATCAGGGGTAATTTCATGTTTTATTCTAAATCGGTAATAATTATAATTTCAAATTATCAAGCAAAAAGTACTGGAAAAAGGGAAATAAGAATAATTAGCACCTCATCAGTGTCAGGGATAAAAACTGGGCTTTCAAATAGTAAATGGCATAAGTGGGTTGTAATTCCTGGTGCCTTAAGAGATGTCACAGGGGGATATAATTCTAAAGAAACACAAACAAGAGGCCTTGAGGCTCCATAAATTTAATGGAAAAGTCCCATTAGTTTCAAGAGGAGAAAGAAAAGGATTGTGTGTCAGAATATTACTAAATTAAAATTAAGTTGGGCAAGAACATTGCCTGTGTCTATTGCTGACTTTAAGCACTTTTGCATTATGATCAGATGATTTTTTCAGTAGCATTGACTTTGCACATAGTGAGCTTTCCTCTTCTTCTGGCAGGAAAAATGTCACAAGGATTATTTTAATGTCATTTTTCCTTTCTGGGGAGATGAAGTTGTTGAAGCAATTATTTTATAAGTTGATTTTTCTTACTCTGGATCAGAATCAGCCATCCCAATCAGGCATAAATGCCCATACAGGGGAACATTGCAGGCAAACTCAGCCTGGGACAGAGTCAACAAGGGAATTTCAGCCCAAATGGTTGAAATCTGGCAAAGTTGCTAACAACAGAAAATAACTTTGTAACGCCAAGTGTCTGACCTGCCTAAAGTGGATATTTTATGTAGCAAGATAGCAAGATAGGCATTGTTTTTCTTTTTATTCCTATTAGTTGCCGTGTTGGTGCAGATTTTTAATGTGAGTTGATAGAAGGGTTTTTTCCCACTCTGTATCAAATCCTCTGAAATCTCATTGGCTCAGGGAAGGAGGGGAAAAGGAGAAAACTCTTCCCCCATCATTTGTGGGGGTTATTTTCCTTTCTTCATGCTTATCTCAGGACAGTTTTCTCTTCAGACAATGCCAGTTCTTCTGCCTCTCCTGATCTTCTGCCCAGAACATGGTGTTATTTCAGACAGACTGGGAGTTCTCCTCATTAAAATCGCGATTGAATCCCAAACAATTTGGCCAGAGAAGCTGGAATTGCAGGAAAACATTGAGTTTGTCCCTATTCTTAGTTTCTTCTTTTCCCTCCCATCCTTTCCATAATATTTTAATCTGACCCCAATGTGACCCTGTATAATTCAGCAGGAACACAGGCAGCACCTTGTTCAGCAGTTCCCCGTATGGTGGTGAGGGAAGGAAAGCTGGTGCCAGCTGCAGACCAATTACAGCCAAGCAAGGTTGCTCCATTATTGCATTTGGAGCCACAATTACATTTGCTAACTGTGAAGAGGTGCCAAACCTGCCATTTCTTTGGAACATGGGGCACCTGTTTAGTGCTAGTGCCAAACTGGGATTTGAGAGGAAACATCAAAACTTCCATCAGTTTCTGCTGCTTCATTTCTTCATTGAAAAAAAATAGTCTAGTTCCTTGCTCCTTGGTTTCATTTCTTGAGTTTTGCATTTCTTGAGGTATTTCTACTGCAGGCACCCACCCCACCAGTTGTTGTCTTACCTGAAATGAGAGTTGCCCCTTGGCATTTCAGCATCCAGGTTCTTCACATGGGAGGTAAAGCTCTGTGCTTAGACACTCAGTTCTGACATCATTTAAAACAGTCTTAATACATCCAGCTGTCTTTACATTTTCTTCTTCACAAGCCTCCTGCTTCCCTTGCAGTGGTTCAGAGCTGAGATGACTGACTCTTAAAATGATAACACAGTTTGCTAAGTGGAATGTCAAAATACATGGGGAGTTGGATGCACTCTCATGGTATAATTCTACCCCAATGAGTTAATGTTTTTATGAGTTAATGTTCTTATTGTTAATATATAGCCTGGTTATAAAAATTGAAAATAGAGCAAGTCTGTGTAGGAGGGAGAAAAAAAGCAGCAAGGTTCAGGTAAAATGCCTCTGGAGATTTAGTTGGAGACAGGATGATGGATTCAGCTGTTCACTCCCAAAATATATAATGGCTGTAAGAACAGGCATTGAAAGTATTAAAAATTAAAACATGGATTTCCTTTATTACCTTTAAATGGCAGTTGAGAAATTGGTGAGGTTTAAGGTTGCTGAGTGCATGTGTTATGATCTGGCCTGTGTGAACAGCATTTGCTGGTATCAAAGGGGAAAGTAATTACACTTCTAATCAGAAATGCATGTTTCATAATCACATCATACTTCCAAATGCATTTTTCCTTTCAGAGTTTTAGAGAGAAAAAGAGAGAGACAGCCCAAGAGAATGCACTGCAGATATGTTTATAACTATTTCTACACAAGCACTTGGTTGGCAGCCTCAGAAGGGAAAAAACAGTATCTGGTGGTTGGGAGCTCCTGCCTGGGAACCAAGATTTCATGCTTCTCTTCTCACCTGTCCCTCAATGAATGAGTCCACAGACAAAGCAGGTAACCTTGGATCTTTTTACTGGTCAGCCAGAAATTCCAGTTACTCCCCAGAGTCTGAGTAGTTAAATCACTGTCTCTAAAATCACAGCAAATGCTTCACAATGCTTTACTATATTAGAAAATATTTAAAGACTGGAATGAACAAACCAGTGGCAAATGACTGAGTGCTGTTCTGAATGAGGTCTGGAGGTGTTCATTGAGTTTAGAACAGGTCTCTTGCCCTGTCCTGTTTCAAGAGGTGGCTTTTTAAAAATAAACCTGTATGAGCTTTACCATCACTCACCTGTTTTGATGGTCATCCAAACCAAATCAAAGTTTTCTCTGCCTCTGCAAAAAGCTGTGCAAAACTTCAGAGCACTCCAAAAAGCTCAGATGAGTAGTAATTTATTTTAATTACATCATCCCTTACACAGATTTCTCTGAAAGAAATATAATTCTATTTACATAACTGCATAGAAAGAGTCTTTGGGGCTGGATCCATAATTCAGTTAAATTGTTGGTGGGACAATAGATCCAGGTCAGTGCTCCCCTTTGTTCATTTCACAAATTCTGTTGGGTTTTTTTCACTTGACAAAGCAATAGAAGAACACAGCTAAGGAAAGAGACCTGTACAAATAGAACTGGATCTGAGTTTTTCACAAGGAGGTCTTCTGGACCAGTGAAGTGCTTCTGATGCTCTGAGGGCTTGAGAGGGCACTTCCAGGTAAGCAGTGTTTCTTTGCCAGGCCATCTGCTCTTCCTTGAAGGACTCAACAAATTCTTGATGTTGAGATGATGCTTAGCTTTAAATAATACAACTCATCCTCATCACCACCATCTCAAAACCAATCATGCAACTTAATTCTGGAGACTCAAAAGGTGTGGGTTTTCTCCTTCATTGGAGATTACATGGACATGATCAGGTGTCACTCATGCAGACATGAAGGAACATTTTCAGGTTTATAGTGATTGTTCTCAGGAGCACTGGAGCTTGGATGAAAAAGGCTGCAAAGGATTTTCACTTTCTAAATGACCCTGCAGAGAAGACAACATGTATGGACATGAATGTCTTGTCCGTAAGTCCAGGGTTTTCTGCTAAGCATGCATTTCTGATTTGAAGTTTTGTTTTTTAAGGATCCTCACAAAGTCTGTGGCAGTGCCAGGACCTGGTGCACTGTCAATACTTCTGGGCTGTGTTTTATAGCATAGATTTACAGCACAGATTAACTTTTGAGGCTTTTCTTTACCTCTGACAGCTTTCACTTTATTGTGGGAAAGTCAGAGTTTTATAAATCCAGTGGTACAGAGCTGACTGAAGTTAAAGCTGCTGGGGATATTTCCAGCTTATGTGTTTGATGCAGTTTCCTGCAGTTGCAGGGAAGTGGCTCAGTGACCTAAAGGATCCTTCCCTGTCAGTAAGACAAATATTTCCAGATTGAATCTGTAATGTTCTGATTTCATGTAATGAATCACCGCTTCCAGCTTGGCATGAAACAATGTAAAATATGCAAGAGAACTAAAGTATTAAATGATGCACCAAACAGCAGTTTTCCATACCCAGTTTCTTTTATTTCCAGGACAGTTTGGTGTTTTGCTTGTGTTTTTGTTTCAACATAGATTAATTGGTGTTTAGAAATGTTTTGCAACATAGAAGTTCTAGGATTTGATGAGCTCTTTGAAGTAAATAAAGGAGGTTTGAATTTTGAATGTAAAGACACAACCCAAGCCAGATTCACTGTGTGGTTCCAGCTAGAAAGGTGATATTTCACATCTGAGGTTTTACCCCTCTGATCATTCATTCTCATGTATCCATTCCTCTGATTTCCACTAAGCAAAAGCAGCAAAAGGTTATGCACCCTCTTGCTTAACTTGGTGTTAACTTATAAAAGGGTTTTTTGGAATAAAGACTCCTCCTGTAGTCAGGCTTTAAGTTCACAGTTGCTGTGATTCTGCAGCTTTTCAACTCACTTGAGTGGTATTTTGAGTACCCAGACCAGCACTCATGCCTTGGCTGTTGTGTAGCTTCAGTCCAGACAGTGAAATGTCTCATTGCAGGGGATTTATTATGTGAAATGTTGCAAATATGCCTGTTTTTTACCAGTCCCTCTTGCTGATGGCATCAGCTTTTAGCAGGCATTTCTAGTGGATCCTCAGGGGCCCTAGGGTATTAATCTACAATATTAATGTATTTCTTGCTTCCCAGAGGAGGCTGGGCAAGTGTGCCAGGGCAGAGAGTGGGGCTGGGTTTTCAGGGGTCTGAGAGGAACAGAGACCCATTGAGCATCGAGGGGATTTGAGTTCCTAAATCACTCTTACCCTTCTGAAAATCCTGCCCAGAGCTCTGGGGGTCTATTCACACAGCAACGTGTCTGTCAGCAACTGCAGTATAAGTGCTAAAAATTCCATCTTTTCATCTTTTTTTCTTTTCTTCCCCCAAAAGACTGGCCTTAGAGCAGATCCAAGGCAGCAGATTAAAAGGGATTGTTTACAACAAAAAGTCTAGTAGGGGGAATTTCCCTGGGATAAACTGTTCTGGGAGGAAGCCAAGTTAATAGTTTTTTTTATCAGTACTATACCAAGGCAGGAGGGTTACTCTAATGACCAGTCCTTAATGAGCAACCCAACACCATGTCAGGAAGGATAACTGAGTCTTGTGGTCGTTAAGGACGCAGTTTTTAATGAATTTTGGGGTTTCAGAACTTCAGCCTTTCGGTGGCATTGCTTCCCACCAAGCCAACACTGCCACAGGAGCACCACCCTCATCAGCCCTTGGAGGATCCAAACAAGAGCCAACTTCAAGGCACACATTCCTAGAAACCAAACCTCAGTGTTTCAGCTGTTCACACAGCTATGGATTTTTCAGTTAAAAATGAAAAAGTTGCCTAAATGCTGGAGTGAGAAGATGGTTTGACCAGCTTTACAGCTGGGCTAAAATGATAGACATCACTGACGTGTCAATGAAATCATCAGCTCAGCAGAAGTGGAATTGCAGCTGAAAATACTTTGAAGTAACCTCACAAGCCTTAAAGAGCAAAACCCAGTAATTATTTCCAGAATGCCAAAGACTTTTCTCTTAGGGAGAATCTTTGATTTGCTGGTGAGTTTATGTATGGTTTTCTAGGATAATTGCTGAGATGGTCAACATTCACTACTAAAGAAGCTTTCCAGGAGACAGCAAGAGGTCTGCAGGTCTCTTCAGCATCACTGCTGCTGTCTTTGGACAGTGCTGGCCAATGAGTTCTTCAGCTGGACAGTCTTCTCTGGCACACCAGTTCTTGCAGGTGAATTTATGGTCACACTTCACCCATGGCTTCATCAGGGGGTGTGTTGGTTTTCTCTTGGAAGGCAGGGAATAGAAGTACCTGGATTTCACAGAGAAATGAGGAACAGAGGAGCAATTTCTATGAGCTTTTATGTTCTGCACTCTGATAGGTATAGGATAATATTAATGTGTCACCTATGAAACTTTGTGAGATGGATTATCCAAACTTTTGCTCAATTGCAGAAAAAAAGTCCTGAGAGAAAAAAACATCTCATTATACCAAGTCAGATAAAATTATAATAAAATTGATGTGATGAAGAATAACAAGAATCAATTTTTATGCTTGGAATTAATTTTCTAAATAGGGAACCACTGAAGACTGCCATAATTAGTGCATTCCTTAGAAACCTATTAGCATATTGTTTTCAGGGCTGAATTTACCATGGAGTTACCTCTGCACTTTTAAATGCTCACCATCATCAGCTGCAGCCAGAGATCTGAGAACACAACTTCAGTGTTGGCACCAAGAATGTGGCCAATGCATTTCTAGATCTAAGAAGGAGCTCACTGTGTTTTTTTAATTTCAACTGATCCTCACCTCATTTAAGAAAAATGAATTAACTTGGGGGGTGTTTTCTGGGCTTACAGGACACTAAACTAAGTTCTGAGGCTCAGTCCTGGCTGCTGGAATAGGAGGACAGCAGAGGTTTTCTCACAGAGGTTTTTGGCGAGCCCATGAAGCTGAGCATTGATTGCATATTCCATCCCCATGGCATCTTTGTCTGCAGGAGAGTTAGCATTCATGGTGTCACTCAAAGTGAACTTTTACTGCCCACAACAACCTATTTCTGTAGCAAAGGTCACATTTGTTATCTATCAGGATGTAGCAGCACAGTGGAATAATGAGTTGCCACAATGAACTGGCCTTTTTACCTTCTGAATGGGCTTCTAAATCAAGCAGAGGGAGCATTGACTGAAAATCATTGGGTCTGTCTACTTGAAAGGTCATAGTCTGAAATACTGCAAGATCATTTCACCCTGGTTTATATAGTGAAGCAGCCTCTAGTACAGAGCTCACCACCTACACCAGGTGTGTGGCCTTCCCAGGATTTGAGATGGAAATGGGAAAAAAGAAAGACTACTTGGATCTGTCACAGTTCTTAGTCAAGGAAAGATAGAAATCAATAATTGTTTGGCACTTTTATATATATATGTATTATCTTTTTTCTTTTTTTTTTTCTTTGTGGCAAAAGCCACCAGAACTTGCAGTGACTCTCCTTAGGGAGAACACACTTCCTTGAAGTCCAAGTAGAGCTGCCTTCCTCAGCCAACAGTGGAGGTCACACAGCCATGTGTGGGCAGTACATCCTTCCAGGCCCTTATTTTATCCTGCTCAGTGCCCAGTTAATTGCACCCATTTCCTTCCAACCTTACTTCCCAGTTCTAAGGCTTTTCTCCTTTCACTCCTCAGTCAAGGCAGGGTATTTCCTACCCACAGGGCTGCCACTTGCGGTGTAGCTGAAGGAATTCACACGTTCTTGTGGCCTGTGAGAGCAGTTTCTGGTTTTCAGACAGTCTGATATTCATCAGCTTAGTCAAATGGAGATGGTACATAAAAGCAATACTCAACATTATACAAGTAAAATATAAACTTCAGTATCTGGCAAATTAAGCTCCTAATAAATACAATTGGTGCTTGACCTGTTTTGAAAGGGGTTTGGCCCTTGGTGTATGAGTGAGCATCCAATGTTAGGCAAAATCTTCTATAACTCGCTTTCCTCAAACATTTCCTTTACAGAAGAGCCAAAGTTCATTGTCAGCAGCATTTGAAACACACAAAATGCTGCTGTTTAACTGAAGAATATCAGTCTAGATAGGGTTTAGTTCTCTACCTAAAACTGGCTTCGTACTGCTGTGTTATTTACCTTTATGATGCCAGTCAATATACATATTTTTTTTTCAGGAGAATATATTTAAATATACAAATATTTAGTTCTACTGCTGCAAGACTTTGCTATGACTTACAAAATATTCTGAGCTCCTGGGCCTGACAATTTGACCTGAGTGGATTTTTCCTCCTGACACAAATCCCTCTGTGATGCAAGGCAATGTCACCTCTTTGGTGCAGGAGGCAGAGTTTTTTTGGCTGCTGGTCTGAGGCTGCAAAGCAATGTGCTAAGAGTAAATGATTCCCACAGACCTTTCCATCTTTCCTATCAAAGCCCACCAGGCATCTCTGAATTACTCCTTTCCTCACTGAATACAGAGCAGTGGATAAAAAACCCAAACCCACATGCACCCCATGAAAATACAGCAGAGCACTCCATGTCTCTCATGGTGCTCTGCAGAGGCAGGATGAAAGAAAAAGGAATAAACTGTGTCTGACAGACATTAATGAAACACAGAAGCCCATTCTAATGAAGCACTGGAGAGTGACCAGTCTGCAGTAGTTGGACATTTTGAGCTGTACAGAAAAAGGAAAGGACATGAAGAATGTCTTCAATTTTCTTGAGATTGTTCTCCTTTAAAGACGTTTGGGAGGGAATTTTGTGGTTGTCACAAGGCATCTTCCTGGGTACCAGGAGCACCCCCAGCTCCTGAGAGGCAGGAGGGGTGCAGTGCTCACAGGACAGTTCTTGGATACCTCCCTCACAATCTCCCTGTTAAATCCTCCTGCAGCTCCGTGGGGAACGGATTCAAAAGGTCAGGAAGCACCACAAATTCCAAATGACAGTTCTTGAATTTGGCTCAAAATGACATGGCTGGGTTTGTCTCTGTTCTCCTGCTGTAAGTGCTACTCAAGCAGTTCAGAGGGATGCTGCAGAGCAGCTCTTCCAGGGATGCCCAAAAATCCTCCCACCTTCCCCAGCAAAGGAATCAGCTGGTGACAGAGCTGCTGCTGCTCTCAGCAACAGGAGACTGTGCCTGGCTGCTTTGAACCTGATTTTGTGTTGTGTGCAGCTTTTGTTTTATCTGCCATCTCCCAAGGAGATTGGGATATTTAAATGTGTTGCATTTGAAACAGGAATAAAATATTAAACTAAATGCAATAAAGAGATAAAGAAACATGTGCGTGAGGTAAAATGCTAGCTTTAGATACAAAAAAAACCCCAAGCCAAATGAGTTGAGGGAACTTGTGGACCAGCAGTCTTAAGATGCATTCCACATTATTAAATTAACTTCAGGATTTAAATTTGGCTTTTGTTCCAAGCAGACTCCTTAAGGAGTTGTGGCTAATTTTCAACATATTTAAGAATGTACACTGAACCCTCCCTAAAGAGTCATTTCATTAATTGCTTGGTACTGCTGCTGCTTGGACTTATAATCCTTTTTTTAAATTACAAAGAGTTTTCAAGCCACGACATCTTCCTTACATGCAGCACCATAAAAGATTCCCCTCCGTGATTCTGCTGTGGCTGTTGACACAGTGCTCCTCTGCAAATTTCAGGATATTTCTGGAAAGGGATCTGTTTATAATAATATTTGTGTACACACAACCCCTACAAGCCTTCACTTTAATCTTGGTTAAATAGCCAAGTAATTAAATAGTAATTCCTGGTGCTGGAAAAACACCATCCTCCCGTGAGATAAAACAGGAACAGGGAATGTTTACAGCACTGGCATTTTAAAGCTAATTTAAAGAGGATTTATCACAATTAGAAAAAGAGTTAATGAGGGATATGTGCACATTGTCTGGCTAATAGTGATTCACATTCCACCACCATCATCAGGCTGGGGCAGAGGTTGGAAGGGCCAACTCCTGCCTGTCTGCAAACACCCCCATGGCTGCAGGGCTCCAGCAAAGCATCTCCAGCATCACTTCCCCAAGAATCAGTGTGAGAGCAGCTGGAAGCAGTATTTAACAGCCCAAGACAACTGAAATGTTATTGGAAAAAGAAATTTGGTGGCTTAAGGCAATATGATTAACCCTGCCTTCCACCCTGGTTTATCTATAGAAGTGACAAATTTTATCAGCTGTGCTGGTGAGCTCTACAAGGAAAGGTTTGGAGAAATGTGAATGTTGGCTTGATCAGGAAAACTTAAATACATCTCCCAGGTGCTCTGCATCTCCTGCTGCAGCTGCCCATCTCCTGAACACATCAAAGTGCAGGTACCAAGTTCAACTTTTTTGTTAATATTCCACAGGCTCCAACCTCAGCCTTCCAAAACCTCTGGTTCCTTGTCCCCTTGGGTGATTATATAGACATTATCCCTGTCCACTGAGACTGATTTTCCCTGTAAAGCTAGCAGTGTGTGTGCATGTGGATAGAAAAAGGGTGAATGGAAGGAAGGAATTCAAGCAAATCAAGTGAGGACAGAGGCCAAATAGGAGGGGTTGAGCTCTCTCCAGCAGTGGCATCAGTGTTATGTGGGAATGGCAGCTGTGCCTGGCAAGGGCTGAGCTGAAATCCAGATCAGTGGTAGCAAAAAAAAAAAGAAAATTGGGCCATAGAAAGCAACCAATCTGATGGATGTGAGAGAGGTGAATATTTGAGGTTAATCCTAATAGAGAAGACAACAAAACATATGAAAACAGTCTAATGTGTGCCAGTTTCCAGGGAAAAAAAGCATTTTTAACAGCCATTCTGCTACAGTGGCTGCTAAAGAATGGGCAAGCAGTGACAAAGATCTGGCAGACTAAATCTTCTCTTCAGCAGCACAAAACACACTGTTAAAGAAAATAAATTAGTAAAAGAATCTAATGTTCCAAATTTTTTTACTTTTGGCTGGTTGTAGTTGAAGGTGACACCTTGCAGAAGATTCCTGGTCTGGGGTTCCATGTGAAATGGGTTTAAGGTATAATGAAAACCCCAGGTAAATTACCTAAAAATATGTCCCCCCAAAAAATCAGTAACTTTTGTTGTCAGTCTTAGCAGTGGATTTTTTCAGTGTTACATTTTGCTGTGTGTTTCTCTTGGGATCACAGACAGGAAATACCAGGTCTTTAAAACACATAAGCCCAAATTTGGAATACTTATTTTATCCATTGCCTCCATGTGGAAAATTAAGTTTCAGGGCAATCTGAATTAGATTTTGGAGCAAGTGAAAGGGTCAGCCTGAGGGTCTGTAGCCCCATCAAGAATGGAGCTTGTGTTCTAACATGGAAGTAATTCAGCACATCCTGTTTCATGAGGATAATTTAACACAGCAGCTTTCGACTTTTCTAGGACTGAAGGCTGAAGACTCAATAAGTCATTTAAAACTTTTTCAAAAGATTGAGATGTAGTAATTTTTCAGCTTACCTGACTCACAGCTAGGTTTTGTGCCAAAACCTTGGAATAGAATCACTTCACTCCTTTTTAAGCCCTGCACTATTTAGAGCGTGTACTGGTTTAATTATTTTTTTAAGTGCAGCTATAAATTGTTGGCTGTGACTGATAAGCAGGGAAGCAAGAAACACACTGTGTCTTTGTAGCTTCCAAGGGTGTTTACTACTATGAAAACCAGTTTGATGCAGACTTAAACCCAAGCTGCTGCTGAAGACTCTTAGCAGGAAAGCCCTCAGAGGAAGGATGTGCACGGAAGAAAAGCAGAGTTGATTGAAACAAGGAGGTCTGGAATTAAATATGGGGAGGTTGTTCTTTTCTCATGCAGAGCTCACATAGGGATATGGATAAAGCAGCAGAACAAACAAGTTTTGGGTTTGGGTTTCTTTTCATGTAAGAATCTAAGTTACTAAATTATATACCTAATCCCAGGGAATTTTAATAAACCATATGCTGAAGGTAAATTCTTTTTTCTGTATTTAGGAGGCTCTAGTCCAACACATAAGTATGGTATTAAACTTCAGAGATGAATCCAGTTAGTTCTCTAGCATGCTGCAGGAAGAGAGTGAGACAGCCATGCTTGTCCATGTTTTTATATTTTACAGTAGCAGCGATCCTTAATTTTCCTGTCCTCCCCTAATGCCTGCCCCATCCTCTCTGGCAGCCCTGGGGGTTTATCTGGACAACCACAACTCCTCCAGTTCCACACTGAGCTGCTTCAAAAGCTGCCTGTTTTCCTCAGTGTGTGATATCACAATTATTTGGGTACTCAAATGTCATGGCCAGTGGGGATCCTCATGAAGAAAATTTCCTGGCAGCGTCCTGGCCTGTGGAAGCTCCATCCTGGCTGCCCTGTGCCAGCTGTACCTGCCCTGCAGCAGCTCAGGGATGGCGTGAGGGAAGCTGCTGCTCCTTCCAGCTGAAGGGTATCAGCTCTGACAGCATTTGCTGATGGCCACTGAACCATAAGCCATACTCTAAAAGTACTTATCACTTTACTCTCTTATTGCCAAGGCAATTCATGAGGAAAAAAAAAAAATGTGAGCAGGGCTAAGAAGGACACGTGAAATTTTGGAGGAGGAAAAAAGTATTAGGCAATGCTAACTCATCAAAATAGCCCATAAAGGAGATGAAACAGTAAGAGAGCATCATAGTGGAAATAACTACAGCACCATCCATGTCTGTCTGGTACATACTTCTCACTCACTCCCTGATTTGAAAGCAATTTTTGACATTTGGGCTCTGTCAGAACAGTTCTTGCCAAGAGATCACTGTATAGTTTCACAAGTATTATTGAGGACTCACACAGTGCCTCTGGAGTAGATCAGTGAAGTTATCTCATTTTTCCAGATGAGTAAATTGCATCATAGAGAAGTGAGTGATTATTTTTTTCTGTATTCCCTGAGACCACAGCAAGCCAGCTTGCAAGCCAGCAGCAAGATCCCGAGGGTCCTGACTCCTTCATCCTGGTTTTGTAACCTGCACTGCACTATCTCTGATTTAACAGAGGCCTGGTAAGTAATTCTGGGGCATTAAATATCATTTCTGATTGGAAGTTGGGTGTGTCTGTGTTTGGAGGTAATCCCTGTGCATTAACAGAGGAGCAGGAGGTGCTGCACAACAGGATTGTATTTGCTAAGGTTTTGCCAATCAGCCTAAAATATTCTTTAGTATTCAGTGATTGTTGTTCTCACCTTGATATCAGAATGTACTGAAATGTGTGGGAAATCATTTGTAATGCTGAAAGAGTGTTTTCCATATTACCAAGATCATGGATATTCCCTAATTCAATGTGATGCCTCATCCTGAGGGAAAGCTGAGATTTCTCAGGATGGTCCAAAGACTCCTCAATCCCCAGTGCAGGAACTTGTGAACATCTGAACTGTAACTCCTGAGAGGTGCAGCAATGCCTCCCCCAGCTACAGAAATGTGTATTGACTGAAAAAAAATACATTTTGCATTTGATAAAGCACATATTTACCAAAACATGTTTATTTGGGAATGTTGAGAGAGTACTGAATGTCTGTTTATAGAGGTTTGTTGGATAATATCATGGTCCTAACCAAAACGACACCCCTAATAAAAAAGCAAAGGGTACTAAGATTTTATATTGAAAAATATAAAATCTGTAATTCTGTGGAATGTATGTTTACAATCAGTCATTAGAAATACAGAAAGGACTGAAAAAAATTACAGGGGAATAAAGATTGACTCAACTGATAGCTAAATATTAGCTATGTTCATAAGCAGAAGGGAAATTACAAAGGGCTTGTCAAACTGAGTTGTCCAAACTGACTGACTAAATCCAGAAGTTAAACATCCTTGGGCAAAGCAAACTATGCACCAGCAAAGGTCATTACTGTTTCCTCCCAGGGTTCAGCTCTCTCACTTTGCAGTTGAGCTGGGGTTTTAAGCAGAGTTTTAGTATGCAGATATAAAGGTGTTGGTCTCTGTTAAACAGAGGGGCCTTGGAGCCAATTCCCCCACACGGTGTTGATGAACACGAGCAGATTATTGGGATGTGACTGCAGCAGCTTCCTGGGGGATGCTGTGTGAGGCTCCACCAGCCACACAATGGTTCAAGAGCAGAGGGTTAATTAGCTACACTTTACTGGGCTTGCCTTTGGGCCTCAGAAATAAAAGGATTAAAAGAAGAGCAGTGGAAAGTTACTCTTTTTTTGCCTTCCACGGAGCAGTCTCAGGACTGTCAGTGTGCTGCATCTGTGCCATTGCACCTTCACCATTGCACTGCTGTTTCAGGTTGTGGCAGTAGAATTAATTTCCTTTATTATATCTGTATTCCATCGGCGCAGGATTTACTTAAAAAGCTAGAACCGATGTGAAACACTGAGAAACCAGCGATCACCTTTCTGGTATGTAGGTAAACACATCTATATTCAAAAGCCTGCTGGCAATATTGCATATTTTCTGCAATTGATTTGAGCAACGGGAACAATGAGGGTTTAACTGCAGCTCAAGTGCCCTGTTCACAAGATGATGGTGCATTGTTAACCGAATCAAAGCTAAGACTAAGCAGCACTTGAGGCTTATTGCCATTCAAGTGAGCCCAGTTAAAAGCAAGCACCAATTTCGAGGTAGTGACCTTGAGCTGTGGGTGTTGCATTGTCACCTGCAGCTCAGTGGGACTTGGTTCAGCTTAGAGGTAGGCACGAACCCACAGTAAAGAAATTATAAGTAACAAGGTACTGCATGAGAGGCTCTGTCTGCCTTGCTCTCAGCCCCAGTTCCCCACAAAGTCAGAAAATTGATGGTAAATGCACAGCATCACATCGTTCATGGGTGGTTAGAGAATTCCAATTTGAAAGGTTATTCTCGCCTAGCAGACTAAATGCTAACTATATTCCAGTCCATTTGTGTATGGCAATGGAAAACATGATTTATCTGGGATGTCAGGAATGACATTGCCTTTCATTAACCTTAAATAATGTTAGGAGGTTTTGCTCTACCACTTGGTAGGTTCATGTACTATCAATTTTTGTGCATATATAGACATGCAGAATTAAGAAGGTGGAAACTCCTCAAAACCTTGCTGGGGAAACTTGTTAAGAGCTTATGGCAGGTATTTATTTTATGTTTTAAAAATTCAATAGACTCCAGTTAATCTGCCCTCTGGTAATCCACAGAATAGTGATCGAGCCAGACACTTAGCTGGTGTAATGTACTGAAGCTCTTCTGAAAGTAGCAGTCAGGCTGCTGCTCTAAGATATAAGAGGCTTAGGCTCAATTCCCTAATTTACAACAGGTCTCTTGTGTAATCTTGGCCAAATTCCTTATATCTAGATAAAAATAAGGGTTTACAGGCATCGAACAAAGTTCAAATCCCAACGATTCTCAGACTTCCCACACGGTGCACAGGAGAGCAAGGCTCAATAGATGGAATGCAGAATTAAAAACATGATGGGCTGCATACTAAGGAGGCACCCCCAGCATCCTCACATAATTTCTATGTGCTTTAGGAAGCCAGTTCTATGAAAAAAGGCATAAATCTTCATATTTCCAGTGAGAATCCTCTGGTGCTGCTTACAGCAACAGCAGAGCATGAGTTCCCTCTTGCTCCTGAAGGCAGGGGGGAATTAGCGGCCAAGCAGTTCAGTTCAGTCATGACAAAAGACTGTGGGCAGGAATGGAAGCAAATTTTCCAGTCTCTGCTCAAGTCACAGCTGAGAGCATGTTTCAAGCATTGGATCTCTGAACAGGCATCAGAAGAGGGGCTTTGGAGAAATTAACAACTCCAACATTTAATCTTCCTATTGTTGCTTCAAAACCCCAGTATGGGATTGGAAGGTAAGTGGGTTAAGGAGTATAAAGCACTCAGTTACTGTAGCAATGGGGAACATAAAAGCAGCTAAAATTGCTAGGTGCTGTCATTTATAACTGCTGGGAGTTTGAGCACCAGAGTGTGTCACCCGTGAGTGCAGTGGGAAGGTTTGAGCCCTTCAGGGGCAGTGGGCTGAGCTCTGATCCATAGAGGTGGAGCTGTCTGTGTGCAGAACTGACAGACTGGGGGGTCAGCCTCTTCACAGCAGTGATGCAAATGCTGGATGTAGGTGCTCTGTAAGCAACTGGTCAAGAGAGCAGTGATGCCAGGGCCTTTTTGCTAGCTTTGTGTTTCAGTTCATGATGGAAAAAAACCTTTATTGTGGACATAGGTCCAGGAATAAGTGAATTGAAAACATTTTAGGGAACAATTCCGCCATAAGAAAGGGTGGAAAAGTGGGCCTGGTAAAGATTCTAGAGGCAAAAAGGAAATGAGAAACAAGCACAGAAAATATTAAATCAAATAAGGGGTGTATAGTGGGCCTTCTGTGAAAGTAGAGAAAATTTTGGGGGGCAAATTCTGCAGAATTACCAGAGGACAACCATCTGAGGAAGGTGGGTGTGTGAGCAGGCATGCAGTACATCAGGAAACAAGTTTCATGGCTCTCTCCTGCAGGATACTGCCTTGTCAAATGACATCTCACCAGGAGCTAAAATGTTATTTGCTTTCTGTTAACATTTGATAGCATTTTCTTCATTCTCATCTTCTCCCCTTCTTCCCATTTGACCCATGACAAGTATTAATATCCACTTTGACTACTCAGGAACATTTTCTGACACAAAATCTCACTTTGAGAGAAATGTGGCAATTTATAGTTGAGTTCCTTATTACTGGATCTCAAAAATTCCTTAAAGTAGGGCTGCCAAAGACAGTGATTAACAGGTGTGTCAGTGGGAGCCCAGGGTTGTGCTCAATGAGAGAACAACCTGCACCAAACCATGGTCTAGTATGGGAAGACCTCTGACATGTTGATCATGGTGGAAAAAACAAATCAAATAATTCTGATACTCTTCTGCATTAAAAATTTCAGTAAAAAATCCCTACACTGCTGACATTAATGCATCATTACCCAGAGACAGCTCTGGTGAAAACTCAAGTACAGACAAGCAGGAATTTCCAGTTTGCCTACAGGACTTGTGCTGTCTCTTAGAGTGAGCATGCACAGTGCATCCCAAACCATCCTCTGCTTTTGGAAATAGCAGTGGGATTCCTGCAGTGTGAACTGCACCTTTTAGACACAATGATAATTGTTTCACACAACATTAAATTACTTGTAGCTGCATGGTCTTGCAAACACCAGTGCTCCAGCTCCCAGGGTAAAATGTACTGCACAGAAATGTTGGCCAAAAACATCAGTGTGGAGATGCAGCCAAAGCAGTGAATGCTTTTTGAGGTTTACAGCTGTTCTGAACAGAGATTTGGAGATTTTGACCTGAAGTTTCAGAGCAGCAACCAGCAATAATTTCACTCTGAGACAGGGGTTGTACCTTCTGCAATTTCTCTCCTTACTGAACTTAACCTCTGCGAGCTCAGCTCCATGACAGGTCACTGCACAACAGTTTATCTAAAGCTGCAGTGCAAAGGAACTCCTTGAGAAATGTGTGTTCCTCTGCTGCACAGACTCGAGGCTCAGGATGGCACAGAGGTGACAGTGCCAGAAATGTCAATTTAGGCCACTTGTGTCCATCTGTGAGCCCCAGCAGTGCAGGAGCCCCACAGGTCAGAGCCACATGCACTGACCATGGCCAGGTGTGGTGGAAGTTAAAGAAATCTGAATACTTTGTACTCAGAAGGTTCAGTCCAACCATGGGCAGACTTTGTTTCCGTGTCCAGATTAAGAACCCAGATGAATATTTGCCTCCCTTAGAAATAGGGGAAGATGTTCTTCAGCTTTCATTGAGTTGCAGCGTTAAAATCTGCATTTATTTGTTTATTCTATTAACTGGCAGATGTATAGCTGATTCTTCCCATTTAACAAGGTGCAAAATTTTCCCTACATCCTGGATTCCAACAGCAGGAAAACCACTGCCTTTGAAGTGGGGTCTTTTGGCCGGTCCCCATAACTGTCTCCACTCGTGAAAAGAGGTTTGGGGTCAGGTTTTAAACTTCCCAGCTCTGATTAATGTGTGATAAAACCTACAGCTGATGGGAAATCTTTCCTACAAAACACCTCTGATAAACAAATACTGATTTGTCCAAATCAAAACTGTCCAAAGTTCTAGTTCTGAAATTGTCAGTGTATCTAATTCTGCATGCTCAAAATGAAACCTAATGATTTTTTGTCTTTGAATAATTTTTGGATACACTTGGATGAGAACATAGTTTAAACTGCTGTTTTGTTAAAGAAAAAACCAAAAACATCAGGGAAATCCTAACATTTTATCCTTTTTATACAGAACTAACACATGACAAAAACACAAAATGGATTTCTGAACAGGACTGAGCCATGAATTGCACATGTATGTTCAGTTTGAAAAAAAAATAAACAAAACACAAAGCACACAAGCTCTGTAACATTTCCTTCCCTAGCAGAGAACCAGCACAACAGAGACAGAACCTGTACCCAAATTACCTCTCTAATAACCCACTGTCCACTGAAAGCCCCTTTTCTCAGTTCACCTGACCCTGTCCATGGCACCACGATAGATGAGACTTGCTGAGACTTTAAATAAAGACTCCCATGGAACAGAAGAATTCATGGACAGCTCAGAATCATGGCACTGGCTTCTTGTTTTCCTTAAAATCCTGACCTTGGCAGCTTTGCAGGCCCTGCCTGTGTTTGCTGTAATGGATTTACTTGATTCAAACTTTTTTCTAAGCTGCTTTGTCAGGCAATTGAAGTTGTTAGTGAAATTATGACAACATTTGTTATGCCTTATAAGAGATGAAAAGTACTTCATGAGATATGCTCAGTGTAACAATAATTACCAAGTAACCAGCTAGTTTCGTTGTTTACCTTGGCATCACACAATTTTTCTTAAATTAACAACCTAAAAAAAGAGTGGGTTTGATTTTTAGAGGAAAGAGGAGCAAAATGACCCCAGAACAAGCTATAAACACAATTATAATTACAAGCTTCTTTAAAAACCAGACAGAGCCAAACCTCTTTCAATTGTTACTTTTATTCTGAGAAGTCCCCCTGCACTACAGTGGAGTCACCATGAACACTGCTCACTGTAAAGCAACTAAACCTCCACCAGTCACTTGTTTAAGCATTTCTGAGTCCTTCTGCCAAGCACCTGCCTTTTAATTTGCTACAACCAACCTGAAACATCTGTCAATTTTTTCCCCTTGAATTAATAATGCTGTAATTAAAATCCAGCAGAGAGCTCAGCTGAGGCTCCTGGTTAATTAGGACAGGAGGTGGCACTCATGGCTTGCATTGGAACCAGGGCTCTGGGGGTGACAAATTCCTACCAGTCCATGGAGCTTTTGGGCTTGTTCCAGTAGCCAGTACATCAATTTGTGGGCAAACAAATATTGCTGAAATTATTTAATTCAGATGCAGTGCCTGAAAATTATTTTCTTTGTATGTGTATTTTTAAAATATCTGGTTTTAGTCATTGTTGTTCTCCAAACACTAAGAAAATGGGAAGAAGCAGTGCTGGAGTGAGCTCCTGCTGAGCTGTTTTGCACTTCAAGTGGCAGTGGGAGTGTCACAGAGAGAAAAATGACTCCTGGTAAAGGCCATACCTGCTGCTAATGGGCAAAGATTGAGGACTTTAGTTTCTTACAGGATTGATTTCTACTCTGATAATTGCAATGGTGTCCAACTAATCAAGATTGTTCCTGGTACTGAAAATACCAGCTTGATTCAGGTTTGATGCTCATTGATTCCTGTAGCTGAAGTTCTTATACCACATACTTGATAGACAAGGATTTGGAAATTGGTTTCTATTTTGTTTTGTTTTAAAACAGCAGACAAATATATTTGTAGTTTTATTGCATTTCACCACACCTAAAGATAAAACAACTATCTGAAGACCTCATCATTTACCAAGCCATTTTTTAATTTTAGAAAGTGCACCAATTAATAAGGCAGAAGTTTTCAAGCTTGCTCATTGAAGGCAAAGAAATTTGTATTGCAGTTCAATGAGATATGAGATATTTTTATCTTGAACTTCAGTTATTTGAAAACAAAATTAAATTAAGCTTGTAGCACACAGTAATGTGTACCATGTGTAGCCTGAGTGTCCTGCTGTGTTCCAGTGTCATGTAACTCTAAAAGCATTCCTGGTTCAGTTGGAATTTGTGTGTTTTACAACTGCCCAAATTCACAAAGGATCCCCTACACAATAAACTTCTTTAGGTAGCCTCTAATGCAAAGAGATGTTTGGCCAATTCATACATTCTTTATTGTTAGCTTAAATAAGAACCACTTATTGGCCATTTTCCTTTGATTATAGGAAAATTCCCAGCTTTTCATATGATAATGTGCTGTAAATCTGAATTATCAATGCCTAATTTTCCATTCACAGCTTGTTTTTTATGCAGCAGTATATGTATATATATATATGTATATATAGATATATATATATACACATATATACAACAGTTGCATCCTATTCTTGGGCAAACTATCTACAATTCCTGTAATTTAAGATTAGGGGAGTCTTCATTTCTTTATAAGCTTTCCTGTGAGATTCAAGCTGAGGATTCTACATTCCAATAGATATGTTTAATATTTAACCTCCTACAGCAAAATTTTGTCAAGACTCAAAATATTCTGCAGTATAATAATAATTTCATAATTTCTTTATATGTCTGGATTCCATTAGAGGAAAGTAGACCTCTGGAAAGAAGCTCAGGGAAGTGGATGATGCATCTTTAACTCTGAGAAGATGAACTTCAGAAAAGGCTTTACTAAGATTCCTGAATATACAACAGAATATTTATCTCCAGCTGTGATCTGGGGAAAAAGGAGAATTGTTTCCTGAAAGGAAAGGGAGGAGAGGCAGGAAAGTTTCTGGATTAACATCACATTGTGAGGGTAGAATCCCAGAGGGAGGTAATGTGTAATATCTTTAAAGAAACCCAAAAGCCAAAACCAACCAACAGAAAAAAAACCTAAACAACAAAAATTATTTTTAAAAAGACCAAAGAGATGCAAAATACTTATTTTCTGCCTCAGCCTGATGTAAAACACAGTAGACATGATTTTAGTTTCAGATTAGCTGTGGCTCCTGCAGTGTGTTATTAAAGAAAACAGCGTTTTTCACTCGAAATTTTCACTGTTTTAAGAGGGGGAGAAATTTGTCCAACAGATTTGTCCAAGTTCACCTGAAAGTCCCTGGGCAGTGAGAGCTGCTGAGACTGTGTGGTCCAGGAAATGCTGCACAGCCAAGTGTGACAAAACCTGACTTTTATCCACAGAAATGCCACATCCCTGACCCTCTCCTACCTTTTGAGAGCTTGGCATTGCATTTACAGAAACCTTTTATTTAATTATTTCAAATTGCAAGAGAGCATTGTAATGCTAAAGAGCTGCATCTGAACCACAGTGTGTAAATGAGAAACCCCAGTATGGCTGAGAGGGAATTTTCCCAAGCCATCCTTCACTCCAAGCAGCTGCTGCATGAAAAATGAGGAGATTTCTTGACCAAGCTTGCCCTCTGCAGGCCTCCACCTCCCTCCAGCACCACCAGATTTGTTCCTTTTCTACACAGGCAAATTAAATGTGCTGCTGACATAACAGCATTTGGTTATTTATTTTTTTAAATAAAATAGTAATTACTTACGTAGATATTTGGTGACAACTCTGCATTCTTAGTGAGACTGGGTCCCAAATATTAATTTAAAATGCCCAAATAGCTCCTGATTAGGTTTGCTGTTATCTGAAGGCAGTGAGCTAATGGAGATGATGCAGAAGGGATTGGATTTAACCCTGGAGCTGTTTGTTCAAGTGGAGCTTCCAGCACAGGCCGTGAGCAGCATCTGCTCTAATGAGCCACAGGGAGAATCCCACCAACTGCATCTCTGCTGTGCTGAATAACAAGGAAAAATCACACTGAAACAGCCTCCTGGTGAAGGCTGTGAGAGCAAACACAGCCCCTGGAGATGGAGGAGAGAATACTTTGCAACCACCCCTTGCCTAATCTCTAATGACTTTCTAGGAATCACTCTCATTTTTATACTAAACCAAACAATTATCACGATTTTTATATAATAAATAAAAGCAGGTGCAGGTCAATAGCATAAATCAGTTTATGAATGAAAGCTGTTTAAGTATTTCACTCAAAGTCCTCTGTGTGTCCATGTGATTCTTCGAAAATAAAACTGAAACCTAAATAAGTTAAGGTGTGATTTTTTATAGTTAAATTAATGAGCTATAACTCTGAACTGTACGACCAGCTAAACTAGATTTTTTAAAAAAAATCTCTGCATAGGTGTAGCAATTTGGGATTTTTTATTTGTAATTGACATAACAACATCATCAAAGTCTCTGGTATAAATGAAATCACATTGACAAGCCTGCTTATGTTGTTTTAATCCGTGTTAGCTGAGCAGAGGCAGACATAAGCTATGCCACTAAACACTTCTGTTTAAAACATTTTGCAAAGAGAAGTTATTTAACCTTTTCCCTCTTTTTTTTTTTTTTTTTTGTAACAGAATCCATGTTCTTGCAAGATACAGAAAATGTCCCTTAATAGTAATAATTAAGTATAATATTATGTCTTCAATAATAGTAAAATTGCAAGGAGTGCAGTAGGGCTCTCCTGGGACTCTGTGACCACCAACTCATGAATTCTGAGGATTCCAGCCCAGAGAATACTGAAGAGTCAGATTTGTTTCAAGCAGAACCTGAACCCCACCAGGAGCTCACAGGTCTAGACCAATAGCTGATTTCTATGAATAACCTGAACCAGTAAATTCCAATGAAAAAAAAAAATGCTTCATTGGAATTTTTTCCCCCAAGTAGCTCAATAAAATATGCTCTTTGAAACAAGACCTGACTCACACTGCAGGTTTAACAAGGGCTAATTTAAATAGGCCCTGCTTTCAGTTCCAGCGTTAAAGAGCAACTGAATTAAACACCTAAGTTTAGAGGATCTTTCAAAATTCTGCAAACAAGAATAAATAAACAAATTCCTGTTTTGACAGCTGGTGTCTGGCTTATGGCCAAATGAGAGGATAACAGAAGTGTGGAAAATAGAGATGTGTTCATTAGAACAGTCTCAAATGGAGCCTCACTGGGCTGCAGGATGAATTCCATCCATTTACTATGGACTGAGTAGGAAAAAGACTCCCACATTCATGGTACGTGATCAAATTGCCTAACAGTTCTTGGAATAAATTCTTTATCACAGAGATACCTGCAGGTACACTAAAAAAAAGCATTTTTTTCCTGTTAAAACATCCAGTAGATGGGGCCACAGAGTTGTACAAAACTCAAAAGTTAAAATTAGTTCATCCTAGGAAAAACTCTCATAGTCAGTGCAAATAGAGCTTTGTTAATCCATTAAATACTAATATTGGGTAAATCATTTATTTTCTTATGCCATGTCCTGACCGCATGACTCACTAAGCTCTACTCAAGCATTAGTTAAAATTATTCCGTGTGTGTTTGACACTGAAATAATCACAACTCTCAGCCAACAAAAATCACAGCTGAGATCTTAATTTTCATCCATCCTACGTTCACTGGCAGGTATTGTACAGGTGCGGGGCACAGCCAGGCCTGAGATGCAGCGACCCAGGGAAGTCACTGGCAGTGAGAGGTGTCCCACGTGTGGAAAGCTGTGTGTGGCAGGAGGAACGTGTCAGTGCTTCCTGCAGAACACAAAGGATGACTTCATGAATTTAACTTAGATGCAATGTTGCGATTTTTTTTTTTCTTCCCTGTTTCTTCGAGATCTTCGCGTGTGTTCCTGTTAATTCCGTGGCTCAGCACAGAACTCGGGGCTTTGGGAAGCTGCAGGGAGCTCGCAGGAGCAGGGGCAGCCGCGGGCGCTGCGGAGCGGGGATGCCGAGGTTCGAAGTGTGTCCGCACACGCTGCACCGTGGTACCAGCAGCACAAGCGCCTCGGGGGGGGTTCTGAGCTTTGCCTCACGCCGAGTTTCTCGTGGATTCAGCCATGCAGTCCCTTCGGGGAGCCGGCTGAGCCACCGCTGACACTGAGCAGGTTAAATCCTGCCCACGGGGCACGAAAGGGAGCCCGTGGCTGTGTGACCCGGGAGGGTCCGGGGGTGCTTTGGGTGCGGGTCGGGGTGCGGGACTGACCCGTCCGTGCGGCTCTGCCGGGCGGGCCGGGCTGCCGGAGCCCCCGGGCGGGACAGCCCCGCCGGCCCCGAGTCAGCGCTGACACCGGAGAGCCCGACCCGGCCCGGGGGATGCCCCGGTGGGAGCCCAGCCCGGGGGCATCCTCGCCCTGCCCCGGAGGGTGTCGAGGGGGAGCCCGGCCCGGGGGATGCCCCGGTGGGATGCCAGAGCGGGCGGGTATCACGGAGCGCCTGTCCCGGGGGATGCCCGCGTGGGACCCATCCCGGCGGGTCTCCGGGACAGCCCCACCCCGCACGATGCCCGGGGGGACCCAGCCCCTCGGGGCGGTGCCGCCCGTCCCGCCGAGGGCCCCGCACCTGGAGGCG
>VZRZ01002329.1:549864-577358 GCA_013398175.1 Climacteris rufus | reverse complement strand
GGGCCCGCAGAGCCCGCGGGACGCTGCCGGCAGCGGCCATGGCTTTCGGGAAGGCTCCGAAGGACGCGTTCGGCACGGCCGTGGGCAGCCTGGTCGGTGAGTACCACGGGCGGCCCCAGCGCGGCCCCCGCGCCGCCCCTCGGCCCCGCCGGGCGCTGAGCCGCGGCTCCCTTGGCCTTTCAGAGCGGGCCACGCTGGGATCGCTGCAGAGCGAGGAGTGGGGACAGTTCCTGCACATCTGCGACTTGATCAACGCCACGGAGGAGGGGTGAGCGGGGCCGGGGCTCGGCGGTGGGGCCGGGGGACCGCGGGCAGCCGGTGTCGGGCGCTGATGTGGGGGGACCCAAAACAGAACAGCAGCGGGGAGCAAACGCCCTGCGGTCCCAGGGAAGAGCTGTGCCTGTCGCGGAGCCATCAGGACTTCCAGGGGTTGGACTCGTGGGTTCTCACCCAGGACGCACGCTAGAGAACGGTGGTGACAAAGGTTTCTCACCTGAGTCTGACGTGTTTTGTGCAATCTGTGCTGCTCGTCGGGTTCGGCGGGAACCCTTGTGCTCTGAAAACCCGTCCAAGCCTTTGAGCAGTTGGTGCCTCCAGCGCTGTTCCGAGCTGGGCTTTTGCTCGGAGCGCCCACGGCGCGGGGTGTGCGGCCGCTGCCGCGGCAGGGCTGGGGCGCTGCCCGGGCCGCCCCGCACCGCGGTCCCGCACATCCCGCCCGGGGCCGGGGCCGGCTCCAGCCCTGCGCGGCCTCTGGCACTGCACGGCACTGAACAGCTTTGCTCGGCCCCTCGCTGCTTTGAGCCTCTTGGTCCCATCTGTGAAAGGGGGAAAGGAGTCTTGTTCTCATGTGAGATCTGCTTCAGCATTGCATTGCAAGAACTCACTTCTAGCATATCTTAACACCAACCAAAGAGCTTTCCCCAGGAGAGTGAGGTATGGCTTGCTTTCTGCACAGGTATTTATATTTTTTGTATCAACTTTTCTTTCCTCTCATTGTTTTGGATTCCACACTCTCACCGGCGGCTCTTAGTGCTTGGAATGTCACTAATAATAACTTCCTTCTGGTTATTGCCATAAGCAGCAGCTCACTTTGACCCTCGGTGTTAGTTTTTATGTAAAGTTTCCATGCAACAGAACCTTTTTTTAATAAACTGTTTCCTCTTGTGCACAGCTTATGCTTACAGAGGAGCTCCTTGTAACTTCCTCCTAGGAAACTACTACTGGTCACAGTCTGTAACAGGATACTAGGAACAGCAGAACTGCTGTATCTAATTAGGCAAATGGTTATTTTAATGCAATACCCAGCTCCTGACCAGAGCACTTCCAGATGCTTCAGTGAGGGAAGCAGGGAGCAGCAGTGGAATCATAGTAGTATAGCTCTCTGCAAGGGAAAGTTTCCTTCTCCACTCTCATGCTCCCATCCATCACTTGATGCTCTACTGGTGTGCTGGGTATCACACAGGATTAAGAAAAATTTTAAAATATCTTTTTTTTTCTCATGAAGTACAGCACTCCAGTCTGAGAAATGCAGTAATGGTAAACACCCACTTAATTTCATTGACTTTGAAATATTTTCAACAAGGATTTCTTATTTTTTTCTTAGTGGAACATTGTATTTATGCCTATTGCTCCATCTTAGATTCTAGAGAGATCCTAAAGAGACATTGGGACATCTTGTTTATGTTGATCCTGAGCAGTGAGCTGGCCCTAATAATTGTACACTAGAGATGGTCCATATTAATCAGGCAAAACTGCTTCCCACATGTGATAAGCTTGATCCCATCTTCCACCCTCTTCCTCCTACACAGATAGCTAAAAGATATGGGGTGTATATATAGAAATGAAAATGGCTGGCTTAGAAATGCCCCCTATCTCTGGGCTGGAATGGGTTGTCCATCCATACATGGTGATTACTCAGATGAGTTAAGTGCATCCTGCAATTATAAGATTGGAAGTTGTCCATGACACCCCTACTCCCCACAGCACTCCCAGGAGAATATTTCTTAATTGCACCATACATGAAAAATACCAGCCAACTCTGATACAGCTGCCCATTGATATTCCCTTTCATAGCAATAAAAACTAAATTAATAATTCTATTGTACAACAGTGGAAAAATATAATTTTGGAGCAGTCTTTGCAGAGGAGAATAACTTTATTTCTCTGCACGAGTCTCTGGAGTAATACACAGTCTGCAGTAACAAACCTGATTCACTGCTCTGGTGCTCTAGTTCAGTGCTGAAGTGATTTTGCTGAAATCAGTGGGGCAATAGCTCTGGTTTTATGTGGGTGTAAATACAGGGATGAATTTGATCCTGTATCTCAGGCTGGTAATTTTGGTTCTTGGATGAAGTTACGAACCAGAGAAACCTAACTTCACTGGTAACTTTTTCTCCTTAATTTCTTGTCACAGGCCTAAAGATGCAGTTAAAGCACTAAAGAAGAAGCTTTCAAAAAACTGTAACCATAAGGAGATCAGGCTTACCTTGTCTGTAAGTACAGCTATGTTTATATTAATTAGACACTAAGAAGGCAAACATCCTAAACGATAAGGTGGCATGCAAATTATCCCTGACACAACTCTCCAGGATGTTTTCAGTCTTTGTTGTTTGTGTGCACAGCACTGCCACAGTGCAGATCAGATGGTTTGCTGGCATTCCATGCACTCCTGGATGATGCAAATTCTGGTTTAGGTTTTTTTTAAACTTGTTCTGTGTAAAAGTTGTATTGTTCTTGTTTGCTTCGTGAGTGTCCCTCTGTGAGTGCCCCACCTGTTTGTGAAAGACACAGGGGTTGGGATATTACATAAAAGCTACATTTGACCATTCTATTACTCACCTTGTGGTCCTGATCTTAGTTAAGCTAAGTACAGTGTGCAGCATGGTGGAATGTGAGATACCTGCTTTCTAAAAGTAAATGTTATCACATAGAAATGATAAACTTGAATGGAAAGGTAACAATGGTGAGTTAAGCAAGGGAGCAAGAGGCGGAGTGAGCTACATGACATTCAGATGTTATGGCTAAAGTTGGAGTGCCTGGGAATATCCCCAACTGCCATAACCTGGCCTCCAGAATCTGACAGTGTTTCTGAAGTGCCCCAGAACTTGGGGAGGTGTTGTGATTTCAGTCCATTTGAGATTTACTGGAGTATGTCAATGCAAGAAGTTCCTAATACTGAGTCCTGAGTTTCTAACTTTCTAACAATAGTGCAACTGTAAGAAGAATCATGAAATTTGTATTTTGAGTTGTTGGCGATTTTTGTCTTTCATTAACTGTCTAAAAGTATTTTCTTCACCATTTCCTTTTCTGAGGTTTTGGAGGCCTGTCTGCATCACTCTGAGTACTATTACTCATGGCCTTGGTATTTGTTGTGCAAAATCATTATCTATATCAACATGTGCTGCAAAGTGATTAAGGAAGATAGGTGATGGATAGTGCCAAATTGTAGGTCGCTCAGCATTGCCCAAGTGTCTCCTGACAAGTTAGAGATGCAGATAATTGTGTTAAACATGTCCATATAGACCTGCAGCTCACTCCATTTCCGCACTGCTCCTCCAGCTTCCTCCTCCAGTGTCTCATGAGTCACGTTTTTGTGTGTTCTGTGTGTTTGCATAATGGAAACACTGGGTTTTCACTGTCCCTGCAGTGCCTGTGTCAGAGCTGTCTCCTGCAGCCCAGTGCAGCGAGGTCCTGTTCACAATACAGCAGAACACAATACTGTGTTCAGGCTCAGCAGCTGCTCCTTGGGTACGTGCAGTGCACATACACCCAAGGTGACATGACAGCTCAGCTTTTGAGTACATACAGGTGGGAGAACGATGTGGTTCTGGCTGTTTCCAAGGAAGAACTGTGTCCCAGGGACTGGAAGCTCGTTGCACTGCTGGCAGAGGGAGCCTGCAGCAGCTTCAGCTGGGAGTGCAGGCAGCTCCCCTGGCAGGCCTGTGCTGCTGCAGCCCCTTCCCCGTGTCTGTGCTCACCCACTCCCATGCACACCTGTAACTTGCCTGCCAGGCAGTCACATCCTTTTGGCCCAGCTTCTGTTTTCTGTCTGCAGGTTTCTTCTCCCTGTACTCCTTAATCTTGTTTCCTTTTTTTTTATTTAAATAAGTTCCGGCCTTTCCTCTAACTCTCTCTCTCTCTTTCTGGCTTTAGTTCTTATGTAAGATCTTTTACACTGTGCCTCTCCCTCTGCCCCGGGCGTCTTTCCTTTTTCTGTTTTTTTCACTGGTACTGCCATCATTTTAGCATGTGTAAAACCTTTCTTTTTGATGACTTCATTGCTGGCCACGTGTGGCTTTTACCTTTATTCCCAAATCGCTCTTCCGCTCTATTTTCTGTTTTTATCTTCATGGCCTTAATGAAGTTGTTCCTGTTTCCCATTTTGAAATGCTTAGATTACAACAGCAAATCATTGCAAATGGAAAAACAGAAATAATCTTCAATTCCTAAAACACAAGCCCTTCCTTCCCTGTACAACTCTCATCTCTTAAAAGTGGTTTTCCTCCCAGATTTTTGCAAACATAAGGGCTCTTTTTGGATGAACTGTTAGTGCCTGTATTTCCTACAGTAAATGTCGTCCTCCAGTTTTTGAGGCTCTGCATCAGATTCTCTTCTACCTAAATTGGATATAACTAAGAAGGGTCTACAAATCACATTTCTTTTGAAATGTACTTTGATCCACTTTGATCTACTTATCTTTGACATCCTAGAATGTAATATTTCTAATGAAGCTGCTTAAGGAGGTTATTCCCAGAGGACACTCAGAGAGTGAAGTGTAAAAGTCGTCACGGAAGCAGCTCCATGCACATTTTAGCCCCACTGGTGTTACTGAGCGGGGTTAAATCTCAACAGTGTCTTCCCCTTTTGGCTCATGGATGCTTCTTTATTTCCACGGAGGAAGGAGGGTGAGTGCCAGCTGTGCAGTGTGCTGCCTGTGCCTTGCTCTGTGTGCTCGGAGCTGCTGTGCAGTCACGAGGCTGGAGGTGTTTGTGTGTCAGCCCCGAGTTGCCTCATGCCCAGCCTGAGATAACACCTGAGATCAGGGCTGGCACTGGGGCTTGTGCAAGCACAGTGCAGAGGATTAGAACTTGCAGGCAGGAATCCAACAGGCTGTGGATGTGTTACCTGGCATTTTATTGCTAATAGACTTTGGATACATCGATTCTGTTTGCGTGGACACCTGTTCAGCTGTCTCCATAGATCCCTTCGCTTTGTACAGCATTTGCTGCACTGTTTCCTGTGAGGTTCTGTTCCCTGTGAGGCCTTGGGAGCTGAACAGCACACAGAGCAGCAGTTCACTGAATGTGTTCCTCTCTGTACCTGTGTCCACACACGGGTTCTTGCATTCAAAGCAATGGGCAGAAATGTAAGATGAGATTCTATTTTCCTTTCTATATTACAGTGTTGGAAAATATTTTAAAGGAAGTCATTTTCCCAGAGAAATTGTGGATGCCCCATCCCTGGAAGTGTTCGAGTCCGGGTTGGATGAGGCCCTTAGCAACCTGATTTAATGAATGGCTGGGAGATAGGAACTAATTTTCTTAAAGGTCCCTTCCAACACAAGCAATTCTATCATTGCTTAGATTTAAATTTTGAGGGTTTTTTCCTAAGAATATTTCTGCTTTTCCTTTTAATAGTCTGTAATCTTTCAGATGAAAAAAAAAAAAATTAGCGTGGCAAATGAGGACTTCAGATTTTATTTTGTTAAAATAACATTTCACAAAGCAGAGGATCTAAAAAACAAAAACATGAGGGAGTCCTCCAGCTCCTCAATCAAAACAGTCCTAGTCAATTTTATTATACTTTATGGCATATGTTGTCAAAGAAGAAAAGAAGAAAAGGACATTGAGTGAGAGCAAAAGAAATCCAAATCTCAGTGTTTGAAATGTGAAATCTGAAAATTTAGTGTTTTTGAAATGCTGAATCTTGATCAAATGTACACAGGCACTGCACTACAATTGGTGAGTGGCAGCTGAAGGAGCTGCTCCTACCGGTTTGCTTTAAATGCTGGCCTTGGGAACAGTGCCTTGCAGTTCAAAACCTCAGCTGGGCCCACATCAGGATGTGTTCAGTGCAGTGTAATCCTGCAGATGGATTAATGGCTTGTTCCCTTTGAGTCAGAAACGCGAAGAAGCAAACTTCATCTGGGTTTTCTTGCAGTCACCTTAGGCCTGAGAAGTGTCCATCACAACCTGCACCCGTAGCTCAGCTTTATGGACCAAACCTGGCTGCTTTAGATGAGCAGTGAGTCCTGAAATCTGAGTGAGGTCCATTGACAAGGAATGCAGTTGACTTTCTGCTGTATGCACCAGCTTCGCCCTCTTTTGTGTCTGCCTTCCAGTTTGTCTTCACTTCTGTATAGATGCCTTTTGTCATTTTAGTTTTGTGATTCAGTCCTGAGAAGCAGAGGGCTTGGATCTCACAGTTTGTGCCTCCAGTTTTGCTCAGTGCAGGTCTCTGGGACCAGCTGGCCTGGACCACAGCAGCTCTGTCAATTCCAGCACTTCCCATATCCTGTTTGTCAGTGACAGGAAGTTTAATGGTTTGGTTGAAGTTAATTTGCCAGTTTTGTTATTAAAACTTGTTTCTATTGAGTTTCCATTGTGCTGTGTGGAGCAGTGGTTGCCTTGGCCAGTTTGGATCTATTCCTTCCAGTGGAACTGCTTGGGACAGTGGAGTCCTATTTGCACAATAAATACCTGTATTGAAACTCTAATGAAAGGTGTTATTAGCATGAAAGTGGCCTGTTCATGAATAGTCCAGTTAAAAATAATTGAGTCGAATTCTTCTTTTTCTTAATCCAGCTTAGTTTTACCCTGAGTGAGTGGGCTGGGCTGGCATAATTGAGTGGAGGATCCAGACCATTAGTTCAGTACTTTCATTCAGCGGGTAAATAATCAGTCCCTTAAGTAGGGAATTAATAATAGGGAGTAGCATAACAAATTTCCCATGGACTGGGTTGAAAATATTTTACAGAGACCATCTTTTGAAGTACTGCACAGGCAAATGACCTGGCTTATTAGCATATGTTTCATGTACTCTCTATGAAAAATAATGTTTCGAGCCAAGATTTTTTGGTAATTATCTTTCAGTTTTTTGCACAGCAGTCTGCCAGTGTCTCTTTGTTCTGCCCTGTTTTCATTTTGGCAATATATTTTCTTCTGTTCTTAAACCTGTTCTCCTCTAAGTTCCTGATCACACCAAGAGAAAAATCCCCAAGTCCTGAGGCTAGAAAATGAGTTGCTAAAATGATTTCACTTAGTCAAATGCAGTCTGCTCTGAATAGGAAAGTATATTTAACCTACTTTTATCAAGATCACAGTATCATCTCTTAAAAAAAATGTATTCTTTTGGGAATACACATATTATTACATCTGTTACATCACTCAGGAGAAGTTTTGTCTCAAGACACATGAAATTTTGCAGCCTTTTAATATTGTCAGCCCTTTGCTTTCACCTTTCTATATTCCCTCTGATGTTGGGAGGGAAACTGGAGCTACAGTTGAAGAGAAAGAAGGACAAGAGTCACCACTTTTCCCTCTATTGATCATCACCGATTTTCAGACTTGAGCCAGGCAAGATGAGTTCTGTTCCCAATTCTGTACCTGCTCTGACTGACCCCAGTTTCCTACCAAGACTTGTATTGGTCTGATCTCAGGTGACTGGGATGTAATGGCAGTTTTTGGTATCTTTTGTGTAAAATGGGAGTTGTAATCAGCCACCTCCAGAGGTACAGGAGAAGTGTTATGTCCTTACCACATGCTGCTGTGTTTGATGGGGCAGACACAGTGCTTGCAGGGATCCCACTCTAAGCATTTCAAGCAGAGTTTTGGAAGTAGACTTCCTTCATGAAGATGAATCTGACAATTGGAACATTTCAGCTCCTCTGTTTCAAATCAGTGTGACCTTTGAAAAGCGTGGAGAAATTGTGCTTCGAGTTGTTGCATTTGTTCTTTTCTATTTCATCATTACCCTCTCACTTACAGGGCATATTAGAGGAGAGGCATTTAATAATCTGATTTTCTTCTCTGTCAGAGCTCTTCAGAATCTGTCAGACCAGGGTACCTATGTGCTAAGCAGTGAATTAATTCTATTGCTGAATCTGTACAAGTAAATTTTTTAAGCTATGGGCAGCTTTCATGCTGGTAAGATACTGTGTGTTCAGTAAGTGCTGTGACATGAAAACAAGAGTGACCATGCTTCTCTGTTAAAAATAGTGTCACTCTGGCTGGCACAGCTCCTTTGTACTGTGCAGGTACAACAGAGCACACAGGGAGCTGCTGTTTCCCTGGGGCAATAATCTGTTCATATCCATTCCTACTCTTCCCCAAAACTCCTCAAGACAAATTAAACAAAAGGAAACAAAAGCAATTGAGTTGTGGGCTGGTTTTTTTCCCCTATTCTCTGTGTTAACAGAAGGTTTTTTGTGTGTGCAGCTGCTTGACATGTGTGTGGAGAACTGTGGCCCAAGATTCCAGTCTCTAGTTGTGAAGAAGGATTTCTGCAAAGACAAGCTGGTGAAACTGCTGAACCCAAGATTCAACCTGCCCATTGACATGCAGGAGAAAATCCTGACTTTTATCATGGTGAGTCTGGAGTAAAGTGTGAGTGTTCCCAGTGTCCCTGCTGTGTGGGAAATGTTGAATGGTGCAGCCTGTTCATATAGTGGGAACCTCTTCCTTAACCCTGGAGCTGTTGTGGCTCCTGCTGCTTTGACAGGAGTTCTCCAGAGTGGATGAAGGGAACAATTTGTCTTTAGGATCACATGTTTTAAAAGCATTTGCCTGACCCACTGACTGACCATTTCTGTGACTGTTACTGTGCTTGGTATTTCAAAACTAGGTGTGGGCACGAGGTTTTCAAGGAATGGTGGATGTGAGTGAAGTAAAAGAGGTTTACCTAGAATTGCTGAAGAAAGGAGTGGAGTTTCCATCCCCTGGCAGCAGCAATGGTGGATCTAAGGTGAGGATATACAAGGACACTTCAGAAACGGGATGTGTTTAATTGTGTGGGGCAAAGGTGTGTTTGATCTGGGTTTTTTTATTTAAATGCTCCAGGGCAGAATATGACCAACCTACTTAAGCACGTGAGCTGGAATCAGTTTCAATTATAACAGCTAAGATAACAACAAAGAAACCTGACCTATATAGTAGTTTATTTTATTTCCAAGTACAGATTCGTGGATGTGCTCTCAAAAATGAGGCATCTCTGTCCTGAGGCTTCCAAAGTTTTGTGCATGCTGTTTACTTCAAAATAAATGAGTGCTTGGTGCTCCAAACTTGTCAACTTCTGAAAGCCTCAACAAAAATGAGTAAGATTTTCACAAAAACAAATACTGTTGAGAATATGAGCATCATCTATCTTTAAAATGAAATCCAGAGATGTAGAAATCTATAAGAAAAAAATATTGTCTACACATCTCTCCATGTTTGCACAGTCCATACACAGTTTTATTTATGTCTATGTCCTAGGTGGTGTTGTGTAGCATTTAGGACATTAAATATAAGTATGTCTTGGGCATTGGATATCAGCATCTTGGAGGTGAAAATGCAGTACATATTTTAATGCCATTCTTTCTAGACTTTCTCTTTTCCTATTAGAAGAATTTTCACAAGAATTTTTGGCAGTATGAAAGCCATCCACCAACTGGGTGGAACCTTGCAATTACAGAATTAAATGTCTGTAATCAGTGCAGACAGGAATAATTCAGATTTATCCTGAGTTTGGTCTGATGGTTGAATAATGGAATACAGAAAAGCTTATGTATTTAAGGGTTGTTTGAACAAACTGTGTGAAGAATGCTCTCAATAGATAACTCTTTTTTTTCCTCACCTAGTACAGTAGAGATTATTTTGTCTACCTCATGTACTTGCCAATTAAAATCAGTGGCAAACCTGAAGACAGTTTTTACCTCAGTCTCTAGGAAGTGAGGGGTCTGTAGTGTGTAGTGCAGGCTGGGGTTTGCATTTGGGTCTTTTTTGAGCTGTCAGTTCAGATGCAATGCAGGTGCAGCTTTCTGCAGACTATTACACTGTTCAGTCCAGGAGGCTTTTGTAGTTCACCTTCTGCAGGGGTCCAGATGATCCCCCCAGCCCTGCTGCTGCTTCCAGGTGTGACCACACTCTGCACTGTCCTTCACTGCAAAATTGCAGGGGCACTTTGGGAACGACTCTTGCCTGTTAGATGCCTTATGAGTTCCTTGCTAGCCTGTTCTTGAGCCATTCCCACTTTATCCTGTGATGGAATTTACTTGCAAACCCTTTCCTAAGATATCTGATTTCCAAGCCTCATTTAATTACAAAATAGCCTTTAGATTTATTTTTGCAAATAGGCCTTGCTCAACACATTCCTTAGGAGCACTGATTATGAGGAAGCTCCTGCCCAGTTGTCTGGTCTGAGGGATGCTCCTCTCTCTGCTGCAGTTTTGTTCAACCCAAGCTCTGCTTTTTTTTTTGTCTTTCCACAGACTTCACCCAGGCCTTGTGCAAAGTCCTCCCCGTCCTCTGCCAGTCCTGCCAAGCGTTCCTTCCTGCCTCTCCCCACAGGCCCCACGTTGTTGCTGACTCCGGAGCAGGTGCAGCCCTGCAGCTTTGGGGGAGGGCAGATCCCCTGAAATGTGCTGTCCACGAGTGACTGGGACAGCCTGGGTGCCGTGGAGGGACCAGCACCTCACAGGGGGCAGCTCTGGGTTCATGGGCTTAGGTGTGAGGAATTACTCCTCAAGGGTATCAATACTTAAAATGCTGTCATGCACCTTGATAAAAGCTACTTCAAAGATAAACGAGAAAGCCCGAGTTATTTTTACATAAGGCTTGTGTGAAGAGATTGTTCCATTTGTTCACTTCCATTCCTGCTTGCCCTGTAGGTAGCAGTAACATCAGTGAGAGGGATTAACTGTAAGGAAAACAAGTAGCACTATCAGGCTTGGATCTTAGTTTGATTGCACATATAAAAGCTAAACTAATTCTAATCATTTTCATGGCATGACACCAGAGTAAAATAATTCCAATTAGGTCCATATTACACTTAATGGGGAAGAAAGTATGTATTTAGAGGTAAGAATTATTCTGCTTGCTGTGTTCACCTGCACAATATTCTTCTGTTGAATTCAACAGATTGGGAAACTGTACAGTGAGCTGGATATGGCAAAAATGAACGTGAGGGTCATGTCATCAATATTAAAAGAAAATGTTCCTGGCTCTGAAAATCCAGATGATATGAATCTTTTACAGGTACATGATAATTCATTGGTAGGGGCTATTGGGTTGGTTATAGTTGATTTTAAATTATGTTCTATCTTTTAACATCTGGATTCAGATTGACAAATGGAATCCAAAACAAGCTTGTGTCTCATTTTGCTCAGCTCTCTATTGCCTCCTTCACCTTCCCTTGACATCGAGATAGTCAGGAAAGGACAATACAGCTTGCAATGCAAATGTAAGCTCTAGGGAATTCCAAGGGCAAAGGAATTTCATAATGGAGCGTTCTGTGTTAAGCATGTTCTGTCAAACAGCCCTGAGAACATTCCAGCTGAAGGCAGTTGCCTTGTGGGAGAGCAGGTGATGACACAGGCTTGCTCTCATATCCGTCCTGGAGTTTTCTGTGCTCTCTTTATTAGTACCAGGCCCTTAGAGGCAGACTGAGGGCCACTGAAGAATATGAAGCCTTGGCTGTGTGTGTGTGTGACCTCAAAGGTTGGGAGCTTGCTGTGCTACAGAGGAATCCATGTGCTCTTAAAGTGTAGCCTGAAGGAAGTGTACTGCAATAGTCCAGTTTAGATTTGATAGTGAACCTGTACATGTTCCTTCTGTGATATCATTACTTATGATGTATTTTCAATTTTAGAAATTAAAAGTACAGTATTACTTTAGCATTTTAATGGTGACTTGTGTCAATAGGAGTTTTTCTGTTTCATATTGTTGGTGAGAGCTTAAAAAGTTTTTACCACATCCTTCTGTTTCTAAGCTTATCTCCAAACTGCTGTGATGAGGAAGAATTTTTGGCAATTTTACAGCATTAAATGTTTTGCAGAACTGATCTAATCTTTGCAAGCTTTGAGTGCACTTCTTCTGCCCAGTGTAGAAATTTTCCTTTGCAATGAACCCTTTCTGGGTGCTGTTGAGAATACACTGGTTTAATGTGCTTGGCCACCCCTGTCCAGCCTGTGGCAAGGTGTTTCTGGTTGGGAAACAGGAAAAGTTTGCCTTTCATTTCCTGTCTCCTGCTGTAGCACTTGTGCATATGGGTGCACTGGTGCAGCTGCCCACAGTAAACCACTGGATTCTTATTGACACTCCCAGTAATAAAATTGTTGGCAAAAGGTTGAGGACAGGGTGTGGAGTTCCCATATGTGGGAGAGTGAATGCAAACTCATTCCTTTCACTGTTGTTCTTTCCGTTCTCTTCCCCTGTGCACTGAGTGGTATAAAACATCAGGCATGGCCAGCCTGTTCCTTGCACAGTGTTTAATGTTCTCTTTTGTTTGTGGCACTACCTGGATTGCTTGGATTAGACTTTTGTTTTCAGAGGATCAAATCCTTTATTAAAAGAGCTGCTTGTTTAGGCTTTGAGTGAGTTGGAGACACTGATTTAAGTCCTCAGATTACCTGGAGTTGTCTCGCAATAAAAACTGTAACAGGGTGAACTTGATCAATGCAATGTGTTTTCAGTTCTCCATCTTCATTAGTGGCCAGGCTTCTCCCTTTCCCCAACCTGTTTTGGACAAGGCTTAAGATCTCAGATCTCTCTGGAAATAATGTGCTGGCCAAGAACAGTAGTTAAAGAATAGCTCAGGATCAGCCAAGAAGAGTAACAAACTTTTGTACTGGATGGTGAATAGACATAGTGAATAGATAGTGGATGGACATGCAGGAATTTGGGTCTAGATCAGCAGCTGGTAAGAATTAGAACGAATGTATTGGAATCACTGGTGATTGTTATTCCAGCTGCTACTCCCATCATTGTAAAACCCTGGTTTTCAGGCAAATCCATGCCTGGAGTGAGTATCTCAGTTTCCTTCTCTGTTGAGTATTGACACTTGCAAAGGAGCCAGTCTGCCTGTGTATTGGAATCACAAGAAATGCACATATTTTTAAATATGGATCAGGTAGTAAAGTGTGGAGTCAGCAAGGTTTTAAATGTAATTACAGACTTTAAGATGAATATGTTTTTGTGTGTTTTATCCTGGGCTATGAAGATACAGTACTGAAAGTACAGCACTCTGCAATGCTGACACAGATTTGGCAAAGGGGTGCAAAATTTCTTTTTACATAAATAATTTATTTACGTGAAGTATGAAAAATCAAATAACTTTGAATATCAAAGCAGTTCCTGAATAGCAGTGTGCAAATAGAGTCATTTTCCCCCCTCCTTTTTTTTTTTTTTTGCTTCCTTAAGCAGAGCCAGCCTGCATTTGCAAGTGCAGTGTGAGGAAGAAAAATGTTGGCTGAGTTAAAGTTCCTGTTGCTAAAGAATTTGTTTCTTTGAACATTCAAGAGGGGAGTAATATAAACAGACTGTCCACTTCACCGTGCAAAATGCTGCTTAATAAGCTCTCATCATTCTCCTATTTGCTGATTCTGTAACGATTGTGTTACTATCTCAAAAGTCCATAGATTATGTGCATCCAGACTTCCCAATCACAGGAAAAATAAGAGTTGGAGACTTGTCACAGAGCACTTCTGACCTTCAGACTACTACTGGCTTTTCTTCCAGCAGACATTGAACAGGATTACACCCAAGTATCCTGCTGACTTTAATCAGCTTCAAGCAGGATCAAATCACATTTGTTCTACATCACCCAGAGGCGTCTTTGTTGTTTTGCAATTTGTAATTTAGACTTTGGAGTCAGATATATCTTTAGAAATGAAGGTGGTTTGAGAGGTAAGGGCTGGGTAGGAGTGCTGTGGTGGTGGGAGCTGTGACCCTGCATTGCAGAGATCGAAGTCATGGACGTTGTTCTGTTTGTAATGGTCAGTGCCTGTGTGGTTTGTGGAAATTAAGGAATGTTACCTGTGAGCTCTGCAGAGCTTGAGTGTCTTATCATTCATTTCCAGAACTGATAAATTGAGAGACCACAGTTACTTTTTTTTTTCCCCTTGCCTCGGGCAGAAACTGTACAAGACCTGTCGGATGATGCAGGAGAGGATCATGGAATTGTTGGTGACAGTGGAGAATGAAGATGTGATTGTGGAGTTAATACAAGTAAATGAAGATCTGAATAATGTCCTCCTGGGCCATGAAAGGTAAGTGCAGGGCCTCTCTCCTCACATTTGGAAGCCTCCCTGAATAAAGGCAGTTAATGGACAGATGGTCCCTACATCTAGTGTTGATCCTCCCCATGGAGACAGATTCTATCCTTAAATCCAGAAAAGAAACCATAATTGCAAAAAGAGAAAATTACATATTTACCTTCTAAATACTTCAGAAATGGTTCAGGGCAGTAGATAGAAAACCATTAGAGTGGGATAAAGCAACTTAACAGCATGGACAGGAAGTCAGATGGAGGCACAAAAACAAAAATCTTTTTGGAATTTGACATCCCTTTTTGGTTGTGCCAAGTAAATTTGTCAACAGCCTGCTACAATTCCTTTGGTATTGGTGATGGTCCTTATCTCTGTTAAGAGTCTGTGTTTCCAGGAAAGAATACTTGTCTTCCTTTCTAAACAACTTTGACAGCTTTACTGCAGGAGTTGGCCATGGAGCAGCATTCTGCCTCATTGCACACTTAGGAGAGTTTCTTACTGTTCTCAGCTGGATTGAAACACATTGTTCTGCTTGTCTTGCAGCAGAAAATGTTTCTTTCACACATGAAAGCACTGCAGTGCTCATGTTGACATCCTGGGTATTTGTTATGTCAACTGGTAGTATGACCAGATGCTGGCAAAACTGAAATTAATTTTCAACACAAAATTCCAGTTTTATCCCCCAAAATATCACGAGTATACTCATGGAGAGTATTCTGATTTAATGTGAGATACCCTTCCATCTTGATCTCTTCTGTGGCTAAAAAATGTTCTAGGAATCATGCATCAAGTGCAATGGTTCATTATTAAATTTAGTAAATGTATAGAATTTAGTAATCTTTTTTTTTCCTCTTCTGAGTGCTGCACTGAAAATATTGCAAATTCTTCTAAAGTGGGCCTAATTTTTGGGCCTAAACTTTGGGCCTAATCTTAACAACATTTAGTTTTCATTTAACCTTAAATCTTATGTCTACAGTAGTGTTGCTGTATTTTACAGCAACTGCCTTGAAAGAACTGTGTGTTCACTTCTTGCTTTAGGAAGTTTTTCATTTTAATAAGCAGAAAAGGAATTCTATTCAGCTTTTGTGTAAATCCACTGTAGTCAGATGTGGGCTTACATTTTTGTTGCAAATGATGAATACTGGCAAGGCTGGGAACTTCTTGAACTGTGAATAGGAGCTTGTGGGTATAATTCAACAGATTCCTTACTAAAGGCATGGTGTGGAAAGAGAGATTAATTTGGACAGAAAATTACTGTGTTCCAGTAATATAACATTCTGGTTTATATGTAACAAGTCTTCCTGGGTGCAGATCCATTGCACTTTAGAGTGGCTAAGTATGAAAATGTATTTGGTTAATTCTGTGTTGAAGAAAATTTCTTCTTTGGATTTCCCTCAGAACAATGAGATGTGGCCAACTGATTATAATGAGCTGCATGTGTTCCATACTGTGTGTGTTTGAGGACAAGTCGTGCTGCATTCTCTGTTCCTGATTATTAATGCAGAATCCAAATTAAATCTGGAGCAGTCTCCTCTGTGCTCCTCCAATGGCTCATGTGTGTAACAGTGCCTCCCTCTAGTGTCTGCACAGCTTCTTGGTTCTTCCTGGCTTGCAGACATTTACTGTTCTGCAGCTGGAAAGGTTTTTCCTGCTGTTTCTCCACGCATCTATACTCTCTTTCTGAGCCTCCCTAGTACACACCCTGAGCAGCAAATGCAGCTGTATGAACTGTTTCATGTGCATACCACTCGGGGCTCTTGGTGCTGAACCACAGTGACCTTTTGGATGCTGAATGTCCCTTGCCTGGGTCTGCTCTGGACCCACAGCAGCACTGTTACCACTCCTAGTGCATGCACATTTATGCAGGTAGATTTTTCTTTTTGTTTCCATTTTTTAAAAAATTAGTTCAAATGCCTGAAGTAATAAGAGGGCTGTGTGCCACAATAGGCATGTGGTTTGTCCTGGGATGGCATCAGGGACTGCAGGGAGCTCTGAGGACAGAAAGCTTTCTGGGACTCAGCTGGAAGGGTGTTCTGGTCAGAAGGAGCCAGATTTGGCACAGTGGATGTTCATAGTTAGCAGGCTGGTGTGAGCAGAGGCAAACCACTGTCAGCTGAGCCTTGGTTTTGTTTAGGAGGAGCAGATGGCTGTGTCCAAATGTGAGGCCAGGAACAAACCTGCTGCTGTTGGTGCAGGTGAGCCCAGGACCAGAGCCCTGGGAGGGGAGTCAAAGCCCTTCAGAGGCAGAGACAAGTGCCCCAGAGACTGCACCCTGTGCTGGTTTGGTGCCTCTGGAGCCTTTTGAGAATCAAACTTGGATTATAACTTGTTCATATGTGGGTGTCAGGATGAACATTTAACTCTGCACCTTCACCAGGTTCTCCCGGAACAGAGTTCGTTTTCTGGAGAACCAGAGGATACAGCGTGAGCGGGAGGAGGTAATTGTGGATGAACTCCTTGCTTTTGCTTTTCCTTGTGAAAAATACACTTATGATACATGCAGAATTTTATTCTCTAGTTGAGAGGTGCAGGAGGCAACAGAATGACGCTTCTCTTAATGATTTTTCTAAAATGTCACTTGCAGAATTTCATGCAAATTCATGTAACTAAAGTAGCAAATAATGGAAAATCCAAGAGGAAAGCTTGGGCAGGAAAAGCAAGGGAGAGATCTATTCAAATGCTGGTTTATTGCCCCTCCAGCTAAGCACAATTATCTGCCATACACAAAATGAGAAACCATAGGTTCTTTTCATTTTTTCTCTGTGAAGCATCAGAGACTGAAATACTATTGCACTATCAGAGTTCACTGTGGCTGATGTTTTTTTTTTCCTGAGTCAAGGCTTTTTCTGAATAGTGAATAATGGCTTGTAGCAAATCTTTAATGACTATCCTTTATTGATTGATAATTATGATTGGTAATTATATTGCCCAAAGTAGTTTTGCACATGTTTCAGCTTCTGCCAAGCCATAATTGTGTAGTCGTCTAGGGCTGGACATGAAAATGCATAGTGAATGCTGAAATACTGCTGACAGCTATTAAAAAAAGGTAGAAGATCATCTTGTTTTCCTTGAAAAGCCACTATTACTACATTCTGGTTATGTAGGTGGCTGGTTTTGCTTGATGGATGCACTGTTGGGTTAGTTAATAGTTCAAATGGTGCAGTCTCTGCATTTTTATATTATTCAGGAAACCCTGAGTTCAAAATGCATCATCTTCTATTTATTTTTCATCTGGTGTGACCAAACCTGTATGATTCAAGCCTGTGGCTTTATTAAAGCTTTGGTTGGCTACCTTTTAAATTCCAGCACATTCACAGGAGAGATGAAGGGAGCTCTCTTCTGTGCCCTAGGAAATATTCTTGTGATTTTTAATTTTTTCTATCCCAAATGGGACTGAGGAAAACCAGTCTCCTAAGTATGTATCAGTTCTCATTAACATGAATAAGCATGAAAATAATTGTACAGGATTGATCAGAAGATCAATATCAAACCTCTATCTAAACAAGTTTACAATGGCTTCTTAGAACTGAGTCCTTTCTATTTTCTACTTCAGAACTGGTTTTCTTTATTTTTTGAAACTGATCTTTTCTGGAATGCATTTTTTGGTTCATTAGCTATATTTCACACACACGGAGTCCTGATCTTCTCTTATACTTACCAATTTTTAATATTAAGATTTTAAACGTTTATATTTTGTGAAAACAGTAATTTGTTTAAAACTATGCAAGTTCCTTAAAAAAAAAAAACACCATGAAAAACCCAAAATAACTTTCTTTTTTTTTAAATATTAAGCTATATAGGAAACAGCCATCTGCTCCCTCAAGTGATCTACTTGGCCTCTCCATAGATTCTCCATCTCCTGTGTCAGCACTGGTGCAAAGTGACCCTGCAGTGTCTCCTTCAGGCCCGAGTAAGTGGTGGATGCCCCTTTCCCTTGCTGCCCTAAATCAAACCCACAGGAGCTTAGAGGAGGAATCAAGAAGTTTCTTGTAAGAAAGAAAACAAAGATAATCCTTAACTTTAAGGATATTCCTTAAATTTTTCTAAAAGGACAATCAATACGTGTCCATAGGAACAAAAATGTAAGGTAGTAGAAGGTTCCCTGTGATTTGGCTACAATAATCTTTTCCCCCCAGTAGTCAGATTTGAGCAGTACAACATGCTCTGTTTTCTGTTGCAATGAGGCCTTTAAAACACACAGTAGTTGCTTGTTCTGTAGGCTTGGAAGGAAGAAACAGGAGTTTTTTCAGGAGTGTTAAAAAGACTTGACTTAGGTACCCTTAATTACTGTTTGCAGAAGCCCCTCCTTTACCCTCCTTAGAGAAGTCCATATAATAAAGGTGTCAATGTCCCCCTGGGAATAAATGCCTAGAATTCCATTTTAATCTTTCAGCAGTAGTGAAAAGAGTTTTGAGTGATATCTACCATGTAGAGCTCTAGTGATGCTGTAAATAGAGAGATAAATATCTTGGATCTAAGACTTCTCAGGGTAATTAAACTTTTGCCTTTCATGTGATAAACAGCAATTCATTTCAGACTCTTTATAGGCCTTCCAAACAAAACTTTACTCTTTCATCGTTCCAAGTACAAGTAGCTACATTTGCTTAATAATGTTTAAATTATCATTAATTATCACATTGAATTTCAGATTGCATATCTGCACACCCTGAAGACAAAACCAGGCCTCATCCATCAATTTACCCACAGCTGGATTCAGCAACTCCTACAAAAGCTCATCAATCCCCGTGAGTCTCTTATCAAGGAGTGGAAATGAATAACAGATCCCTAGGGGTATTAGTCTTCTGTAATTCATCTAATGACTATAGAAAGCTCTGAGGACACAGATTTACTGCTTTTACACATTAGTCCAGTAAAAAAAGTGAAAACTACCTCTGTGCTAGACATTGCTTAAGAGGGTTCAAAATACACTTACTCCTGCAGCACTGCTTAGTCATAGAAACAAATGTGTCTCGACAGGCAAAACATATTTGGGATATCTGAGACTTTGCAGTGAAAAGGAGAAACATGGAAGAGGTCAATAATAGAGTTTAAGACAGGAGAGGTGTCCTTGTTATTCCTGTGAATGGGATGTTGATGCATCTGCCCATGGTGCTCTCAGTTGTGACATACAGGAAGGACAGACCAGCAAAAAAGTAATGTAACAATGAGAATATACCATTTTGATCGTTTCTTAGTTACTTTCAATGTATTGCTCTCTCCTAGATTTGCAGCTGAAGCACAAAACAATAGTGTAAGCAGCCCAGCTGGACACACATATAGCAATGTGAGTAATACTCCTGTTCAGGATGATCATTCTTGTCAGGCAGCTGTCAAATGAGAGCTGTTTGGATTTACCCCAACTGCTGTCCACGTGGGACACAAAGATCTGTTCTGTGGCCCTTTTCCAGCTCAGGGAACACTGTGCTTGGTGACCAGGTCAACTTTCCTCTTTTGAGACCACAGATCCTAATGTGAAAGACTTTTTCCTTGGGTCCAGCACAATCCCAGGGCAGTGTGCAGAAAGCAGTTGCTCAATTATTTGTGCTTAATTTGTTGCTGTGTGAAGCAAGCTGAGATCGCCTCCTGTTGCCATTATGTGACTCTGGTGTATTTTCTAGCACAAATAAAACAAACAAACACAGAAAAAAAGACCAAAACAAAACAACCCACAAAAACACAACCCACCAAAAATATCAAACATTTAAAAATCAAGTGCAGTGCAGGACAAGTGTCATGCTGCACAGAAACACCCATGACAGCAGGAATGCAAAGAATATGAAGGGGCTTTGAGGTAATGTTATGAAAGCAGTATGAAATAGAAAAGATGAGAAGCAGGTCCCAAACAAACACATAATCCTTATTTTAAACTGCAAATAGAAGCACAATTTGAATCTGTGTGGTGTAACAAATTACACAGAAGTAAATTACACAGATTTGCTACAGAACACGGAAAGTTGCTTTGAAGTTTCTGTGGAGAATGAAGATTAATTGGGTTGCTAACTGTTGACCTTGGAATTTTACCTGCAATAGTCAGAGAGTTTAAAGATAAGTCAGCAATTATATAAGTTAAGTGAAACCACTTCTCATAGAACAATCTGTTTATTCATTGTTTTGCTTCATGTCCTTAGTTGGCAACTCTTTTAAGCCCAGTGCCTCTGAACCCAATAAATGTGCAGGCTGGACAGACTGTGCCATCAAATGGACCATCACCAACAGGTAATAAATACTGCAAAATCACCTGTTTCATGGAAATACATTTTTCTTGTTAGAACTTAAGGCCTTTACTTAATGGCTGTCAGTGACTAGGAGCAGCCACAAACATTGACAAAGTCATATTGCTCATGGATTCTCTGCCATGTCTGTCTGTTTTAGCATTTAAAGCAGCTGAATCCATAGCAGACAATGTGCTACTTTCAGGAAGACACAAAAAATAACATGCAGTAATCATGCTTTTCATTCTCATTTAAATCTGGATGTATCTGCCTGTCTTTATTCTTCAGCTGCATCAAAGAACAAGTCACAATCACCTCATTACTACGAGATAATGGAATTTGATCCCTTGGCTCCCACTGAGTGAGTAATTTTTTAAACAGAATACAGTTTTCTGAGGTGCCAAAGGCAAAATGGCTTTATCTTCTGAGAGGAATTACAGACCACTCTCCTTAGTCTGACTTAACTGACCAACAGGATCACTGATGTAAATGACAGTGGCTACATTTTGTACAGTCTCATCCAATATTTCTGGCATAATCAATTAAGGAATGAGCTGTAGTGTGCTCATTAAATGGCATCTGTAAAAATGGAGGAGTAATGCTGTGTTAAAACCTACTAAAATCCTATCTAGAGATACAGAAAGGTGAAGGAAATGTGGTAAGGGTCCTGCTGGAGGAAACTGATTGAACTTCAGCACAGGTAGTTCTGGAACAGGGTAACCAAAGGAATTCCTGTTCACAGCAGTCATGTTTTTTAAGAATATATTTCTACTGCATATCAAAAAATCCTCAACTTAAATATAAACTGCAAACTAGGCTGGGACTCTCCAGAGGCCCAAAAGAGTCAGACAGCAAACTAATACAAAACAGATGGCAGAACAGCCCTTTCTACCAGGAAATTGCAGAAAATTTGGGCTATATATACAAAACTTATTTCCATGGAGCCATCAGATTCTGAGGTAGGGAAATCTCAACAAATCTTTCATTGTTTATTTTTAATTAGTGCAGTAATGGCACAGTGGTGCACTTGCCATTTGTGTTTTGCAGTCCTGCTCCCAAACTTGGTTCATCAGAAGTGCCAGTGTGCAGAGGTGTCTCATTAGATGTACCACCAGAGCACCACGGGGTTGGTTCTTGGTTTCCATGGAAGCCTGGGCAGCCTGCAAGGGCAGCTGCCTGAAACTCTGGGCAGTTCATGCTTGGGCAGGATTTCCCTGGTGCATTTTGTCAAAGTGAAATGTGGGATGTAGGAGTCACTCTGCTCCTCCTCTTTCAGAGCTATTTATGAAGAAATTGATGATGTGCTGAAGACAGAAGTTAAAAAGAACACAGACTGAAGGTGGAGGTGGAATCCCTTCCTGAACACGTTACTCTCCGGTGCTGGTTCTGTGCAGTGCTTCCTGTATCTACAAGTGAATAACAGAAGAGGTTTTGCATTTTGACACAACAAATAACTGGTGTTGGAGTACTAAGCTGTGTGCAAGTTGAAGGGTAGCTTGGATCTACACCTTGACAGTTTGTCTTCAATGTTCAGCTGTGTATCCTTCAAGGTGACTTGCATGGTGGGGGCCTTTAAAATGTGATTTCCAAAGTCACCTGTGCATGAAGTAACATTTGACACCTGGCACAAGTAAACAAAAAGGACATTACATTCACAGAAACTGCAGAACCCACTTTCTGTTTTGGCCTCACTGCTGTCTGTGTCCATCTCCCTAGAAATTTATAAGGGGATTTTGATATGTAGGATTTTTTTCTAGAATTAGGCCTCTTGATAGATGTCTGAAGACATGCAGTGTTACTTTCCTACATTCATATCCTTAATACACACTTTCTTTTTTTTCCTAAAAACCCACAATATATTTGGATTTTTGTCTTGGTAAGAACATAAGCTGGGACACGAGGTGCTGTCATCCATGAATAACAACAGAAAAAAACCTGCTTGTTCCTATGTTGTTGTTGCTTTTATTTACTCAGTAAATATTGGAGGATCAATTGTTTCTTTCAATGTTCCTGCCCTGCAGAGATTGTTCTGGTGAAGGAAAAATTAATCATCTACAATGCAGATGAGCAATAGTTACCCATTTATTTTAATTAAGTTGTTTAACCCTGTTATAACCCTGTTTTATCTTTTAACAAGTGCCTTATCTATTATAATACTGAATGTAAACTGTGCACTTTAACAGGTATAGTTCTCTGAATTTATAGCTGATATAAAATTTGAGAACTTAGTTCATGTTCATAGCAGATAAGCTGATTTTCTGTGAAATACTGCATTTTAAGCATTCCTTATGTTAACTGTTTAAGGGATAAATTCTCAGCTGGTTTTGCAATTTTTGTAGCATAAAATTCCAAATAAAAGCAAATGCTTATGGAGACATTAAGTCCTGTTGCTTCCAAGTTTTTACATATTTGTGTATTCCCTGAATCACCAAATTTAGGTAATACTGAAGTATTTTTGAGTGAATCCATGGTGTTTCATTGCATAGTCAGCAACTCTGCAGTTTGCTGCAGGACCATTAGAACACTTTACTTCTATCCAAAACACAACTTTGAAGAAGTCTGGGGGTTTTGTAAGCTGAGGTGAAAAGGTGAGTTGCTTTACTTAATTTTTCTTGTATATTTGCAATGGTCTGGAAAACAGCTGAAAATAGGATTTGAGGTGGATTGGTTTTTTCCCCTACAGCTGAGCTGTATTGACAAAACCCACACAGTGAAGGGTAACAAATCAAACTGGGCTGTTTCAGTGTAATCCATACTGGGTGACTGCTGACAGAACCTCTCTGTTTAAAGCAGCACAAGTCAGACAGATGGAACTGGGTAATTCCCAAGGTTACACAGCTTGGTCTATACTGGGAACGTGCTCAGCATCTGTGCAAATTTGGGCTTTCAAACTCCAGGGGAAAACCCACATTTTTATGGAATTGGCACTTGTTTGGGGGTTATTCCTTTTCTTCTGAATGTGGCCAGAATAAAGCAGTGTGTGGAGAACTGCTGTAATCAGTTCAGGTTTCAAAAAGACAATGGACTGAAGATATGTGAGGTAAGAAATTTTTCTTCCCTAGCCTGGATTCAGAGATCTGTCTTGATGTTACTTTTTTCCCTGGAGCACACTGGAATTATAAAGCCTGCTGCTATCTTCATACAGATGTATTTCACTTGTGTGGGCTCCACATGTTCTGCTGGATAAAATGCATTAGAGAGATGGAAGAATGCAAAGTTTTAAATCTTTAATATACAGTGAAGACCTGTTTGTCATCCAGAATCTGTTTAACCAATACAAGTAATTGGTAATGTATTTTAAATGTAGCATCCATTTATTTTTAAAAAAGCACTTTTTAAATTACTGTATGCAAATATAATTGAGACTAAAGAAACTGGAAGTTATTTCTGAAGTACCCATTACCTTTCCAGAGTCCAAGCAAACCAACATTAGTCTGTCTTTGTTAGATCTTCTCTGCTGAAAGGGGCAGAAAGACCTGGCCCAGCAGAAGAGATTAATTTCTGTCTGAAAATGAGTAGGTTACTTGAACTTGCTCTGCAACTCGTTCCTGGTTTGCAAAGCAGTGATAAAGTGTTATTAGACCTACCCCACAGATAATGAGTTACATAAATACAGGCTTAGGTGTTGTGATGGTAAACAGAGTCCCCCTGGAGAGCTGCTGCACTGCTGGGCAGGCTCTGGCAGACTCAGCCCCTGAATGGGCTGATTTTGCTTTTTGAGGAGACTCCTACTGTTAATTTAGCTGCAATTTAGAGCAGTTGTTTGTGTACTGCCCTCCCCTCAAAGCATGTCATGCACAAGCCAAGCTTTTCTCTGTGTGGAGGTGCCCAGAGTACAGCCCTCTGCAGAGGCACAGAGCTCTCATTAGCAGCACAGGCACTTCAAATGAGTGGGACACAACATGAAAATCAGATGGTATTTCCAAATGGAAACCATCCCACAGATCTGATGTGCTTACACTTAAATTACTGTCCTCATGATAACAGTTTTAGAGCAGTCTGCTCCTACCAAGTGAGCTACTGATTCAGTAGTAATATGAGAGGGTGCATCATCCCCTGAACCATCATATCCTCCTGTGCCAGGGAGGGTCACACAGAAATACAGTCTAGCTTTGTTTAGTTATGAGATTACCTTAATTTATTAGCTGGCTTTACCTTTTTTGAAAGTAACCTAACATGGAAGTCATTTTCTGGAGCCAGCAAAACAATATTAGATGCTTAATCAACTGATTTGTTCTTCTGTATTGAAATGAAGATCTTAATTTACACTAGGGTTTAAAAGTTTGCCTCACAGTATTCATGTAATATCTTATAAAAACATGGCTTGAGAAAAGCCTCTCTATTCCAAGAACAGTGTGTTCCCCTCCACTGTCTGATGAAGAAACACCATCCCAAAGACATAAGGATGCATTAAGTTGGTTTTAAAAAAAAATATATATATATACATATACTTTCATAACAGCATGTGCTCATGGTGGTTTAATAATACAATTTTAAACTGCACAGTACTCCTGCAGGTTTTTTCCCAAGGAAAAATGGCCTCAGAACTGGCAGTCAGGGGTAGCAGAAGTCCCATTTTGTGAAGAAGGCCCATTACTGATATCCAGGAAGTGGCAACTGCTGTCCTTCCTTTGCTTCAAAGAAAGTGTAGGAGAGGGTGATCAGATCAACTTTAGCCATTTTAGGATCTTCTACAAACTCTGGATCAATGTAGAAAAAGACAGGCATGTCCACTTCCTCTTGAGGATTTAGCCTCTGTTCTTCAAAACAAAAACACTGCAGGGGGGAGGGGAAAAAAATCCACAATTAGACAACAATAGTGATGATAAATTTTATCTCTGCTAACATGGGAGAAATCTTCATCGTTTAAAATCAACTCTTATTCCCTGTACATCCCTAAAATCCCAGAAGGATCAATCAGATGAGCAACAAGACAGCAATTCTGCTCCTCTTGTGTTATAGGAAAAAAATAAATTAGCTTTTAATGAAATGTGCCAAGGTGCCAATGGGCCAGGCCAGCCCACATTGCTCCCAGCTGCCCTAAGAGTCAGTGGTACCAAATACCACAGATTTTGGAGCCACTCTGATGGGATGAGCCCTGCACTTGCTGTGAGGGCAGTAAGGGTAAGAATGAACTGATGCATTCCATCATTTGAAAAAAAAAATCAAGTTTTTTTCCTTAAAATGTTGGCATACAAAGAATGGTGTCCAGGATTAAAGTTAATTAATGAGTAACGGTTTTCATTAGTGTAAAGGAAAATGCAATCTTTATTTTGTTCACACTTACTTGTATTTTATTGAAATACTGTCCTGCTTCAAAGGGAACTACATTGTAGGTGGAGATTCCAATTATTGGTTTGTCAGTAGGATTTTTTGCTTTATAGAAGGCCAGTGCAGTCTCTCCTGGTACCACCTGTGTAACATAATTGTACAATTATTTTAATTTTTTTTTAAATCCCTTGCAGCCCTCCACCCCTAAAACTAAGTTCTTTAGACTTTATCTAGAATTTTCTCTTTTGCTGTTTCAAATTGGTAATTCCACAAGTATTTTGCTTACATACAATACATCCCCACTGAAAATTAAAAGTTTCAATATTGTTCTATGTATTTTAACCTTAACCCTTTTGCCCAGGTCTGCCATTATTCTCAGGAGTTTAGCAGCACACAGACCTTTTTTAAAAAGCAGATTTATATATGGTGTGCATTTAATTTTTGAGGTCAGAAACTATTAAGAAGCATGACTCCTCTTGTACTTTGAGAACTAATTTGAAACAGAAAAGTTAGATTTAAATGTTTGTGGTTTTTTAAATATAAAAAGTCCTACAAAGATAGGGGCAAGAGGAGAAATAAACAGTACAGGTTCAGATATACTGTTATAACTTTATGTATACACTCTTTACAGTGTATATACCATAAGCATGTGGTGTATATACCATGCAATGTATCTATAAATATAGTTTTGATAGCTTTTTTGAGAGCTTGAGAGGCAGGAGGGGCAGCTACACACGAGCCACTCAAGCTGTGCCCCCTGGAAGCAGGAGCCAGCAGCTCTGCCTTCCCAACCAGCAGCCACCAGGCAGAGCTGCAGGAGCCTCCTGGGCTCACACACCCTGCGTGTTTGCCAGATCAGGGATCCGATGCACAGGGCATTGATGTGCACGATCAGATGTAGGAGGCAAAACCTGGTGCCTTCACTGCTGCGTGTTCAGTTCTGGGCACCTCACCTTAAAAAAGACATTGAGGTGCTGGAGTGTGTCCAGCAAGGGGCAACAAGGCCCGTGGAAGGTTTAGAAAACATCTTGTGAGGAAGAGCTGAGGGAGCCAGGGTGGTTCAGTCTCAAAAGGATGCTCAAGGGGAACCTCCTGGCTCTCTACAACTCCTGACACGAAGGTGTAGGGAAGGGGGAATCGAGCTCTTCTGCCTGCAGTGAGAGGACCAGGGGACATGGCCTTAAGCTGAGACAGGGGAGATTCCGATTAGATATTAGAAAAAATTTTCACTGTTGGTGTGGTCAGGCTTTGGAAGGAGCTGCCCATGCAGGCGGTGGAGCCACCACCCCTGGAGCTGCTCAGGAGGCGTCTGGGCCTGGGCTGGGAGATGAGGCAGCGGTGCAGGGGTCACAGCGGCAGGGCCGGGGGACGGTCTGACTGGAGGCGCCTGAAGGCCCTTCCGCCCCTGCCCGCGGTTGTGTGCGGGGAACGGCGCCACTCACGTAGATCTCGCTCTGCTGCGGTTTGAAGTTCCACTGCATGCTGGCGTGCACGTCGGCGTTGAACGTCACCCTGATGAGCCGGTCCCGCACCGGCTCCATGTGCTCGATCCGCTCCGCGCCGCGCCCCTCGCCCGCCGTCCCGCCGAGCCCCGTGGCCTGTCAGGGAAGGGCAGTGAGGGCCCCGCGCCCGCGGAACCGGCGCCGGCCGCGGGCCCCCCGTACCTGGCAGTAGAGGCGGTAGAGCGGCACGGCCGCGTACGACAGCCCCACCATGCCCACGGCCACCGCCGCGATGTAGCCCACGGTCGAGCGGTTCCGGCGCCGCCA
>VZRZ01002329.1:508357-549761 GCA_013398175.1 Climacteris rufus | reverse complement strand
GGTGGGAACGGGGCGGGGAACGGGGTGGGAGCGGAGGTGGGAACGGGGCGGGAGCGGGCGGGCCGAGCCGCCATCGCATCCCCGCCCGCCGCGCCCCCTGAAAGCGCGCTGAGCGCGGGGGTCCCGGCGGACTCGCCCGTGGTCGCCCCCTCCTCGCTCGGCAGCGGGACCGCTCGGGCGCAGGTTGTGTACGAGGTAACTGGAGCAGCCCCGGGGCCGGCGGGGGTCCGCGCCCCCGGTCCCGCACTGAGCGGACCCGGCCGGGCTGTGCTGGACGGGAGCGGCACCGAAAGGCCGGCCGGGGGTCACCGGGAGGGGTGGTTGTCCCGCAGGTTCTGTGCACCGGAGGTACCTGGTGCCGGGGTACTGAGGGATGACCTGGGTACCGTAGGTGCCAGGTTGCCCCTCCGGTGCCAGGTTACCCCTCAGGTGCCTGGTTACCCCTCAGGTGCCTGGTTACCCCTCCGGTGCCTGGTTACCCCTCAGGTTCCGCACCGGCGGCCCCAGAACGCGGCGGGGTCGCTCCGGGGCCGTGCATCTCCCCCGATTTGTGGACACTGACATCGGTTGGTTGTTTGTTTCTTTCTCCCGCTGGTGCTTTGCTTCTCGTTAATTTCCCTCCTTTCCTTTCCATGGGTTTGTTGTTGTTCAGGCACGGACACTGACGCGCTGCAAAGGGAGCGAGCGCTGTTTGCAAGCAGCAGTAACTCCAGGACGGGCCAAGTCAGATTCACAGACAATAGTTTTTCACACGGCTGGTGCCATGCGCTGTAATAAACTTTGTAGCAATACTTGAATTTACTGCTTTTGACCAGCGCTTCTCTTCTGTGGTGGTTCCAGTAACGCGAACCACACAGCTCCTGGTATTGCTTCATTTTCCGTGTTGAATAAGAGGATGGTACAGGCTGGAGTGCAGCGATATCGTGCTCTTTCCGCTGTGTTCAGATGGCTGGTTTTCGGTCCTTAAGAGAACCATCTGAAAACGTTTACTGCGGGAGAACTTGCAGTATTCCAAAGTGGATTTAATATCTTTTTCACACAGAAATATGGACACGCAGGAATGAGTGTGGTTTTGTGGAGGCAGACACTGCACCTGGGGATTCTGCTTTATCTTGGCCCAGATTTGTGGGGTGACACTGGTGCCATCTTTGCCTGTGTGTTGTTGGGACAGTTCCTTGTCCCCATTGTCTTTGCAGTAATTCCTCTTTTGGGTTGTGGCATGTGAGGGCTTAGCCATGCACCTCACAAGATCAGAAGGATTTGCTGCAGCTGATACAAGCAGATGTTTTTTGCATTAATGCTTTTATAGTAGTTTTTGAAATTGTGGTGGCTCAGTACATCCAGGGTTATATTTCCTGTCAACCTGTGGTGTGTAAAATAAAAATACAATGTGAATTACTGGGGGTTTTAGCTTCATTAGTGGTGTGTAACCCCATTTTGCCTGTTTTGTCCTGTCCTACATACTTTATGTGAGAAGTCCATAGACACTAAATACTAGGCAGTAAGTTAAAAAAACATGAGAAAACAAGACACACAAAGCACCTTATCACATTCCAAACAACATTCCTTCCCCAAGTAACTGTCTTTAGCAGTTACATTACTTTATCCTAGAATTGTACTCTGTTCTTTCCTTTTTTTAGAAGACTTTAATCACAGGGGATTCAGATTTACCCTAATTCCTACCTCATAAATTGAGAGGGAATTAGGATGTGAAATGTTTTGGTACTACCTACAGCAAAGTCCCAGTTGTTAACTGTTTTCAGTAATGAAGAGTATCAGTTTTCTCATGGCAGTTCCCTTTTTCCAGCTTGACTTCAACTAGTCAGTAATAAATAAGATTGTTTTCACTGTCTGAAAATAAACATGGCCATGGAAATCTCAAAAAGTGTTGTCTTCTTTTTTTTCTTATTTTTTACAGCAGTTGTTATCCTGGGTAGGAGCCAGTTCTTCATGTGTCAGAATTCTTCATTTTGAGCTTTTATTTAAATAGTGCTTCTAAGAAGATGTCCAGTACAGATCCCCTAACAAATACAGAAAAGTAAGTACTTTTTTTTCCCTAGATGCAGAAATACAACTACTGGATTATAATATGAAAATTCTTGCAGTTTCTTTACTAGAATCTCATTTTGATGAAGTCTTAAAGAAAAATAACTTTGGTATTGGAGCAGTCTGAAGCAGCATCTTAGAAGAGCTGACACCAACACCAGTGAATTTACACATTAAGGGAGAAAATGTCTCTTAAGCTTTTCATTAAGTTAATCAGCACTTGGTTAGGACTAGTTTTGTAGAGATAAAACCCTGCATAGAGATTCCTTAATTTAATGTTTCTGTACTATGAAAACATACTTGGATATAGTAGATCACTTCCTTGTACATATGGGGTACCTGCAGTAGCATAAAACATGGTATGGAGTTTTTGTATTAAAATGCATTACTTTTTCAGAATATTATGTCTATACCTGTAGTGTTTTATTATGCAGTGCTTTGAAATCATCATATTTTTACCAATGCTGTGGGATATAAAATAATAATTATATTCATTCTATAAAAAATAATGTTATCCACTTGAAAGTTGGATCAGATTCCAAATGGCAAACATGGATTAAGTCATGACTGAAAACTGTAACTCCAGACCCTTCCCAAACTGCCAAGGAACCAGGCCAATGCTGTCATCAAAACCAGAATTAAAACCAGGCAGAGGCAGCTCTTGCTGGACTATCATGTTTGCTGTGCTTGTGCAATAGAATCCTGCAGACAGTATTCAGAAGAACAGTCAAACAGTTTAGCACAGATTTAGAATTATGACACCTCATAAATAACTTGATTTGTTTGGAAAAACAAAACCACAAAACATTTAAAAACATAATGCTTTTTACTGGGACCTGAAGAAGCCAACCCTCTGCTTGTCTGATGGAAATTCAGGGTATGTGATTACAAAGATACAGCTTTAAGACAGCTGTGGCTTGCTGGAGTCATGTGAAAGATGAGTCGTTCCTAGCTCACTGTATTCCAAAGGCAATTTTTCACATAAGAGATGAACAGGAAAAGCACCTATAACTGCACTGCAGCTGCCTACTGATGGCAGATTGTAATTTTCTATACTTTTATTTTTTTCTGGGAGACAGTATTGATGCACAACCTTTCAAGAATGCACTTGGGTGTATCTTAACTGAGGATTACCTGAACTTTAAATCATACCTTTCTTCTCTACACAGGGGCTAGCCTCCAACCATTCATGCTGCTCCACAATTACAATGTTGCCCGAATTTTTTTCAGGCTTAACAGTTGCCATATGTTTTCTTTACATCTTTATAACCTAATCAGCAAAATGTATTTTGAATAATGAGTGGGTTTGGTTAGATCATAGTAAGTGCTTGTCCATGCTATATGATACAGCATTCCTTTGGCTGTGGTCCTTAGGATCTGAATTTAGGGTTAGTGAACCTGAAAGGCTACAGTTGCATAATGGACTTGTATAGGACTTTTGTAAAAGGCCTTTGTTTTATTTATAACAACAAAGATCTTGTGAATTGAACTTCCAGAGATTCTGCAGATCTTTTTGTCATCTGCTAAATTATCCTGCAATCCATCTCAGTTTCTACAGCATTGCAAAACTTCCCTTAGGAATGGCGAGTCACAGTTCCAAATGTTGCCAGAATGGAATAGTTCTGCAGCTGTTTGGAAAGGAATCATACTTAATAACAAATGATAACTCTTGAAAACTTAGTCTTGCTTATTTATACTAAATTTTATGGGGTTATGAGTTGTTAGAATTTTCCTAGATCTTTCTGGAAGTAAAAAGTAATTTGTGTTCCCCTGAGTATGTTCTTGAGAGGCAGAAGACTTGGAAGAGAAGCAATGATGCTGTTGTTCTATATGAATCCTTTAGAAACATTAAAAGCAGCACAGCAGCAGAATTTGAAGATAAAAAGGGACAGGAGCCTCAGGGATGAGTTCAGAAAGCTGAACAAAACACAGTTTACTTTGAAAAAGGGATGGAGGAGCGTTTGTCTGAGTAAGTGATGTATTACTGATAATAATTCTAGTAAAATTGGAGCAGTAAGTCTAATGTTACTTTATATCTGCTTAAATTGTTCAGAAGTTTGTCATGTATGGTTCAATAAAAATAACTTTTTGGTTTTTAACAAAATGTAGAGCCTTGGGCCATGTCTTAATTGGGGGGCTCTATATCAGAAAATGTGACACTGGAAAGGAGCCTATTTGGTCTGAGTGATCTGTTTTGACAAATGCTCCTGATATTGATACCACAAATTGAATTCCACTGGTGTTAAGAACAGTGGTAGTTTTGTTGGAGAAAAATCATTGGTATTTTATCTTCTGTAACCTTGCCTAGAGCAAATCTGATTGATGTGAGGCTTAAAATATCAATGGCTTCTCTTTCATCTGACTGTAAGGCCAGTAACACCAGCAGAGTGCACTGATTGGGAAAAGGCTGCAAAGGGCCCAATTTCCATCTCTGAATGGGTGTGATCACTGTGCCAGTGGGGCTTTTCACATTTTGGAAACTGGGAAGGCAGCTTTATGTTCCCATTTCCATCTCTGATCTGCTCCTTAATCTGTGGTGGGTCACTTTGCCCTTTCTGTGTGTGCATGGCAGGCTCTGGGGACTGACCTCTCTATGTGAACACTGTACAGCACGTTCTGTCTTAGCCAAAGGATCCTTTCCCCAGAAGGATTATGTGCTAATGAAACCACAGTCACTGCAGCTTTAAAAGAAAAAAAAAGGTGCCTGAGATAAGCATGTGCATTCCTGGCATAGCTGAGCCCTCCTGCTGCACAGCTCCAGACCTGACAGATGCTGTCTGATCACAGGGCTGCTCCTTGCTGCAGGGGAGTCACCTTTCTACTTAAACAAAGCCCTTAGTGAATGCAAAATATTTGGATTTCAAGCTGCAGTCTTGTTATGATCTTTTGGAGAGAGGGGGAGTAGTAGGGGTGCATCTTCTGATGCAAGCCTGGAAGGAAATGGTCATTAACCAAATTGGTGTCAGGTGCTCAGAACTTCTGAAAATGTGCATCTCTCTGCAGGACCAAGCCTGCCATCAGCAGGGTCTGGCCTCTGGGAACAGAGTGTATTTTTGACTTTTTCAACTAAGTTATTCTCTGTGTAATGACATACATTCAGCAGTTTTATTTCCTCTCACAGAAAAGCAGGTATGTCAGCTTCCATTCCTAGAGAAAATACATAACCCAAGTTCTGTGTTGACTTTTGACTGCTGTATATTGAAGGTAAAAACCAAGTTAGATCATGGCACAGGTCCAGCACCATGATTGAGAATGCAAAGTAATAGCATAATGGCATTTGTTTCATTAATGCTTTCAGTCTGCTTTGTTGGCTTTCCCTTTTGTGTGGCTGTGCATAATCCAGTCTGCTAGGAAGATTGCTTTAGAAAGGTCATGAGTTACTGCTTTTGACCTTGTTTGCAGGCAGCATGTGAATAAATTATTGGAAGAACAGGAGAAAATAAATTTCTTTTAATCACATCGTTTGCCTTTGGCTGCTGGATCTAGATTGCTTAATCATAGTGTAGTAAATTTTCTCCTTTGCATTTATCAGTGTTGAAAGTTGCTATAAATGGCCATTTCAAAGGGAGAAAAAGTAAACATTACCTCCCTAGGTGAATTAGTGCATGTGACGCAGAGGCTTTCCGAGAAGATTAAGTAGGCAGAGACGCTCAGCTGGAGCTCTGTGTTTGGGTTTTTTAGTTGGTAGGAGAAATCGTCCTGCTCATAAGCTTGATCTGCCTGAACTGGAAACCTCCAGTGTATTTTGGTTGTGCTGTCCTTGTTTTTGCTGCCCTGCTGAAGCATGTCCTTGCTCTCTCCAGGGGATGAAGATGAACCAGAGCGTTTTGATGGTCTCTCTCTCTTATACTGGTATGCTGAACCACTGGGTTCTGAGGGCTTTGGTCTAGTCTGTAATTGGGCAAAGTACAGGAAAGATAATTTAAAAGCTTGTGGGCATTTTCAGCTTCTTTTCATGAACAGCCAGAGTTTATAATTTAGATTTTTGTGGGTCAAGTACGATCTGTTCTGTGAGAAAGGTGTATTATTCTTTCATTGATAGACCTAGATATATATTTTGTTTGTGCACATAAATGATTAATAATTTCTCAGAAACAGAGATCAGAAGAATATCTGGAGCTGTGTGTTCTGATAAGTACTAGAAGATAGAAAACCCAAAGCTGTTGGACTTCCTTGTGTATGCTACTAAAAAGTAATAGAAGCAAATTCATTTTAATTGCCTTTACTAGAGCATCTACACAAAATGATACACACTTAGTCTGTTAGCATTCTAGGACTTCAGTTGGAGTGTTGAGCTTGGTATTTTTTAGTGTAAGAAAGTTATAGCATACATTTTGTTGAGTTTTGCTTGTTTATTTCATCTGTTGCCTCACATCTTCTCTGTGTGCTAAAACCTCGCTTAAAAGTACTTTTGCCTGACCTCAAAAAAAGAATAGCAACATTTGATTATTTAATTTGCATCTTTTTCTACAAAGAGCATTGAATTATTTTTTGTTGCTACTGCTAGCTGGTTTATGAGTCTATTTCCTTATTTATACTGTTGGGCATGTTTCTAATGCTCTGGGGGAGGTATTCTAACATTTCATGAGTATTGAATAATGATAACATAAAATAAATGTTGGATGGCTGCTGAATCCAAGTCATTTTACAGTGAAATTGTTAAAGCTGTGTTTATTTTTTTAGAACTATGACAAGTGGCTTGACTTGGAGATTTAAGTTATATGGGGAAAAAAACCCCTAACATTGAAAGCCAGCTAGATGTGATAAGCTAAACAAATTTGGGGCATTTGAAAATGCTTGTCTTTACTTTTATGTGATAAAGTAATTTTAAACTTCATGTATAGGAGGGATTTAGTCTTTAGATCTGAAACAGACCTGGGTACCCTGTAAAAGTTGTCTGTCCAAAGGGTCAGTTCTTTGCATTTGTAGGTTGCAGCAGCATGACAGTTCCAGTGTGTCAGAGATATGTTATTCCTCTCCATTTACATTATTAGTTTGTATCCTCTTTGTAAGAATCCATGTCGTGCTAGTTAGGATCTCTCTTTTGAAAGTATTGCCTGTTACACCTGGAAATGTAGATCCCTTCTATTAAGTGTCCTGTGCTTAGATTTGATCATATTTCATTATCATTTTATATGGTAGTATATAAATAGGTTCTAAAGCTCAAACTTAAAATCTGAGATTTGATCTTTTAAGACTTCATGAAAGTAAACCTGTGTTGGTTTGTGCAAGGTTGAAGTAGCTTTGGTTCTTGCTATTTTATTTTAACAAAATGCTGTTGTGTGAAAACTGCTGAGAGGGGATGGCAGAGCAGTACCAGAACCAGAGCAGTAGTAGCAAAAGGCAAGAGAGAAAATAATAGAGTAATTGTTTTTAATATCAGTATGCCTTGTTTAAGATTTCAGAGACGGATACAAGCCAGGACAAAACATGACTAGTATACTCTCTTTCAACTTAAAACCAGTTTATATTCATGGGATAATTGAAGTGACAGTACTGAGTAGTAATGCAGAATACTCTGCTCCTGTCATGAAGTAGGAGGTTATCCAGAAAGTATTGTTAGAGAAATATCAGACTTAAGGATTTATTCTTTCTTTCAGGCTGTGATTAAGTCAAAGCAGTGTGGTTCACTTTCAGCCTTACAAAGGGTGCCCTGTGCTCTGACATATCATGGCAAGGTCATGTGCAGTTGTGTCAAATACAGACCAAATACTCTGGGTCTCCTTATTCCTTTTCAGCCTATGAAACAAACACTCCAAGAAATACTACGGCGAAAATTGTACAATGTTTGAAGCATAGGCTTACTTTTTGTTTCAAAAGGTGAATTATTAGGTATGTACAGGAAAGCCAGCCTTTCTAAAACAGAGGCTAATTTTGCAAATATTTGGGAATTTGAGGTTTTGGAAAGTTGTTGCTTTACAGAGCTAGTGCTTATCCCTTGATAAAAAATTCTCATCTGGTTTTCTTCTACAAAACCAAAAGAACTACAGATGTTCTTCAGAAGCTGGATGTCTTGGCTGGTGCTAGAATTCTAAGAACATTTGGGCCTTCTGGATTTCTCTCTTCCTTCTGGCATGGCACCTTTTCATGGCACGTCCTCTGACTTTTGCAGATGTACCCAGTTTCAGGCATGGAGTTCAGGCTGTGTGCTGGATTAGGTCATGTGGAAGGATTTGGGTCACTGTGTCCTCCACTTTGATCTTCTTTCCCCTGCTGCTGATGAATTCTGGTTGTTCCATTTCACTTTAACAGCACCCTCTAGAAAATACAACTAATATAGAACAATATGTAGGTCAAAGCAGAAGAGCCTGAGTGGTGCTTTTGCTCTTTTCTAGAAGAGATCTGGTGAGTCTTTTCCAAAAATGCTGCAGTGAGAGGACAAAGGAGCTGTGATACAACTTGCATTTTTCTAACCATAATTCATCTAAATTAAAATAAAACCTGGTAAAGGGTAATCTGGATTTATGGAGATTCTTAACACTCTGTATTCCCAGAGCAGTGTGCTGGTCATGTGCCTGTGGAACTGTACATTTAGGTTTCAAAACTCCAATTTTGCTTTGTATTCTTCATTAATTGTTTAGCATGATGAACTGCCACCAAAATATTCCTCTGCCCTTAGACAATTCCAAGTTCTACCCTGGTGTTTTTGCTTGGGGTGGGAAGGTACACAGAGGAGCAAGCAAGAGAGTTTAGAAAGAAGCCTTTTTTACACCAGAGAGAAGAAATTAAGAGACTATAGGGAAAAGATTATGTTCATAAATAGCCACAAAAATATGTGTTAGGTATCTTAGAAAATACTTTTTATGCACTGTCTGAATTGTGGTTTTGTTTTAATAGTCAATACCTCATCAAGACTGATGTTATGGTGTGTTTTCCTTGCCTAAATATTAAGATGGACCAGGTTGTGGGGTTTTGTTTATATTTAATCACATTTATTATCACTTTTATTATAAATCACTTTTATTATAAACAAAATGGGATTCACAGTTCAGCCTGAAATGCTTTGAGGGGGAAAGGAAGTAAACTATGTATATTTATTGTATCTTTCCACCTGATATTTATGATGAGGAGATTGATTTTTGGTTGGGAACGGAGGGCACAGAGGTATCAAACAATGTGAAGTTATCAGTGGAGAAAGCTGGTTTTGGTTTGTGTTAAAAATGTGGTCACTGTAATTTCTTTTATATTAACATAGCTCTACCTACATTTCTTTAATTTCATGACTTTTGTTTTGTTCCTTAGGACTATTATGGGCCCTTATGGAATCAATCGAGCTGTTCACCGCATCTCCTTCTCTGATTGCCAGAATGGATTAGGTAACTGAGGCTGCACATTCTGTTACTCAGGGTAAACCCAGCCTAAAAACACCTGGTGAGCTTTGCCAGCTCACACTGGCATCACTAAAGTTGATATGGCTTTCATGGATTTGCCTATAAATACATTTAGCAGAGTAGGTGGAATAACCAATTTCTCACTTTTTTCTTTTTGTTTGTTCTGCAGGAGTTAAAATTATCGGAGGTTATCGGGCACAAACAGCAGAAGATTATGGGATTTTCATCAAGAGAATTCTGCCTGGAGGGGTTGCTGCTGTAGATAGTAAGTAATTTTAAGTTTTGTTTCAAACACACCGTATAAAAAAGCTGTCAAAGAAGTCTGTATTTTACTTTGTGAGCAAGGATATGGTTTAGTCAGGATCCATGAAGTTTTGGCTTACTTTAAGGTAGAGAAATGAAACTTGGATCCTTTGTGGGAAAAGATTTTAATACATTCAGATCTTGAAAATGTGTTCAAATCTAGATATGGCTGGTGAAGGCAATTATCAACTTTCAGCACTGTTGAGTAAGGGTTGAGATGTTGAATCCCTTTTAATTCATAAGGTATGAGAGTGCTGTTTCCTGTATAGAGCTAGTATGTTTAATTAGTTCTGATAAGTTTTATTACAATTTTTTTAATGGTGGTTGGTGATTAAGATCAGTGTGGAAACAAGAAACTATACTAATTAGAGTTCGCAATAATTAAGCTACAGGCTTCTGTCCTAGGTCTCTTTATGGGTTTTTTTGAGATTCCATCTGCTCTTGTGCAGAATGATCATTTAAAGTAATCTGAACCAACTGCAAGTTCCTAAACTTGAGATTTTCAAGAGGTTAAAAAAATAGAATTGATTGTAAAATGACTTTTAGATTACTTTATTAATGTATAAAACAATAATATATCTAGATATGCTAACTTACATTAATGATAAAAGCAAGATTCAAATAAAAGTTGATTCCACAACTGTGAAATAAAAATTCCAGTCTCACAAATATTTGTGCTGTGTGTAAATAATATAAATAGGTAAATAACACTTATTTTCAGTGGCTATTCTGTTGTTAACAAGACTGATTTATAGTTACTAGTCTTATCACAATAACCTGTCTTAGGATCAGATGCCAAGAGTCATAAAGTTGTTTATTGCATTAGGTCACATAAAATTGAAAGAAAAAGTCCTGCTTTAATACCATGTTATAAAATGTTCACCATTTTCCTGTTGATTCATGAATTCCTGTTGATTTCATTACAAGGCCGTTTGCTCACTGGTGACCTAATTTTAGATGTCAATGGAGAAAACTTGATTGGAGTAACAAATGAAAGGTATGTTGTGATTTGTAGTGATTACTGAATGTTTATTAGAGCTTGGAATGTTGTCTGTGGATTATTTTGGACATTGTCAATGACTGACTGAAAGAGCAGAACTCCCCTGAGGTCTTTGGGGTTCAGCTGGCAAGCAATTTATCCTGTAAATCTAATTCAGCAAAATTGTTGTGGAAAAGTGAAGGACTTTGTATGCTTTTATAACACCAGAATAAGCTGGTTTCTTAATGATATAGGTTATAGAGTGTGTGTGAAAATAGTAGTAGAAGCTGTTAAAATATTTTTATAACTATCTACTGGTCCATTACTGGTGAATGTAAATTGTGCAGCAATCAGGTAATGGCATAATGAAGGGGAAAGAAAAATCTGTTGATGGTTTCTGTAGTTGGATCACTAGAGAACAGGACAACTTGGTGCTGGAGATGGAAAATTCAAAGAAAAATTTTGATGTGTATTGCTGAGGGAAATCCTGAGCCAGGCACACCTGAGCTGTAGCTTTGGTCTGGTGTGGAGGAGGCCCAGGAAGGCAGCAGGATGGACCAAGGAGAGATGGGGACAACAGAAAAGGGAAGGAGAGGTCAGTCCCACTTTATGCTGTCAGCAGATGCACCACAGTCTGCCTTTTGCTTGTTCCCCAGTTTGGGTTGTGCTGCTGGCAAGTTCCTTTCTCTATATCTGACAGTGAAAATTATTAACTACCTTAGGAAGTTGTCCATTTTCCTGCTCTTCTAGCATTATTCACCATGCACTTCTTGAGAGCCCCCTGGTATATTTATTTGGCCTTTTTCTCCCCACTTCTAGGGCTGTTGACATCTTGAGAACAGCATCAGCCTCTAATCACATGTCTCTGCTTGTTGCTAGAGATGAAGAAGCAAAGTAAGAGAAAATTTATTTTAACCTCAAAACTAATAAAAAACCAGTGCCATATCTCAGGGTGGATGGGTGGCTTGAATGTGTTTTTCTTTCAGATTAGTTTTAATTGCAGAATTGCACCACATGTCACATTTGTCTGTGTGGCATTTGGTACCAATTCATTCTGGGATCACTTGCATCACTTCAAGTAGCAAGCTCAGGCCAATTTCAATTTAAAGAGAAGGTTTGTAATGTAATCTTCACAGCTAATACCATTAAAAATTATCTGCTGTGATAGTTTTTTAAATGCTTCTCACATTTTAAAATAGTGAAAACTTAGGACTTCATTAGAGCTCCAGTATCACAAAACTGCACTATTTAAACTGGTCTTGCCTTCTGAGAAAAGGGCAGATTTAGTTGTTGTTTCCCCTCAGAAGTTTGCTTTTCAGTCTCTAATGAGCTTTGAATAGTTTGGGTAAGTGGGTTAAACTGTTCACTGCAGCAGATAGTCCAAAATGTATCCATTATAAGGACATTTATGTTAAATATTGCTTTAACCTCACTGTTGAAAGTTAAGCATATAAACCAATATTGGCAGAGAATCATTGGAAATGTGACAATCCAGGTCTGTATCCCCTTTTGACTAAAATCTCCAGAGAAAACAGCTGTTATGTAACTATTTTTGATAAGCATTGCAAGAGTATCTGCTGTTATTTGCCTTTCCTGGGATGTTCCACTTACAGAGTAATCTCCCCATAAAGGATTTTTCTCTAAATTCCTTTAGCCTTTTGTCCGATTTAAGCTCCCTCTTTCTGTTCCTTTATTTTTTTGTATTTGACAGACCTCTAAATCACTCTGTAGCCTCTGATCTGTCCTTTTTTCAGACTGCCTAGATATGTGAGGTCCACCCTTAATCTGCTTTTATCTAAAGCATACTGGCCTAGTTCCTCTAAACTCCTTGAATAATTAAAATCCATCAGTCCTTTAACCACTCCATGGGGCTGGGCAGAATATGCCACTCCATCCAGCCCCTCACCAGACACCTGTGAATTCATTTCTTGTTACATTCTGTGCTTAAAGATTATTTGATTTGTGCTCCACTGTTTATGTGTGTACCCTGGGCCACCCTTAGTACAATAATTTTTTCCATTTTTTTTAGAATGTGCATCCAGCAGCTTTCAAAAACCTTCTGCAATCACTAGAAGTACCTGGGAATTATTCTCCCTGCAATAAGTTAATTTATTTTCTCTCTGTCTAATTCTGTAATATTAATTTGCTGATGCTTCTGACTTCTAGACTTCTAGATTTATATCTTTTAAATCAGTTGTCACTGAGGTAATCAGAGCTCAAATTTTAAACTTTTTAATTAGGCTGGATTCAATATCAGATGAATCAACTGTTTTTGTTTTCTCTTTAATGCCTGTAATACAAGATGTACATCTTTGCCAGCCTGTTACAGTGTGATTGGTGCCTGCAAAGTACTTCTGCTTTTGGGTTTTAGAAGTAGTAGTATTTTCAGTAGTGCACCTGACCCAGAATTGCCTTCTATTTCATCTGCTGGGGCTTTTTGAAAAAATTTCTTAATTAAAAAGATAAGCAAAGCCTAAACACAGACAATATTTAATATTTAGTGATATTTACCTCTGATGAAATAGACTACAAATTTCTGAAAAAAACTAAATAGAAGTTAGGAATTTGCTTCTGGTTTACTCATTACTGAGTAATTAATAAATATTTCTCATATCCTCTTGTTTTTTGATGTGCCATGTCTTTGTTTGCCAGTCTCTTCTGGGTTCTTGTTCAGTATAGTTGAACTGAAAGCATTCTTTAGAACTTGAGTATACTATAGGTGTATAATCTGATTCCCTCTAGTAGAAATAACATGTTATGGACCTCGTTCATAACACTGTCTTACTGTCTGTAGTTGACTTGGATTACAACTTTTTAAAGTTTAGCAATCCAAAGTAGAGAGAAGTAATAATTAATCTTTTCTACCAATAGTCCATTTCATCCATAGTCTGCTTTTTTTCCATCTTTATCCTGTATTACATTGTTTTTCTTGTCTTTTCTGACCATTTGCTGGGGTTTTCCTGTTTTAGTTGAGGTTGAGCTTCCTTCTCTGAGGAGGGGCAGCTGTTCAGTACAAGCAGTGCAGGTTCCACAGGGTCCATTCACACCCAATCCTGACAAAGAGGATCTTTTTATTGCCACAGGAAAGAATTTCATGACCTGATGGATAAGTATGGCTCTCACAGTGACACCAGCTCTGCAGGAACTTCTCCAACACATCTATTATCTGGTGAGAGATCACTGCCCAGCCTGGCACAATCCTGGGGGACAGAAGTCAACCTTGGGTGCAGTAGAAACTTGCACTTAAAATTCCTAATTTGAGGGGAGGGATGTTGGAGGAAGTGATTGAAAGTCAGCCAAAACACACATGTAGTCTAAACATGCACCTTGAGGGGTTTGTGTGTCAGATTCTCCAACTCTTAAAATAAATATACTGCCATCTACTTTCAGCAATTTTAATGAATGATTGATGCTGAAAGTTTTTGGTGTTTGTAGCTGAAATGTGCTGCAAGATATTAATAAAAATTTGAGCTAGAGCACCATAAATTCTAACCTTTCTGGAAGTGCTGCCTAATTAAGATGCCTTTATATAGCATGGCAGATTAGTCAGTTGAGATTTTGTATTTTGCACCCAATTTGAAAAAAATCATCACTTGTTATGTTTTAAAGAATTATTCCTGGGACCCTGGGTGCCTCTCAGTTCTTAACTGTGTAGACTTTTTTGGTTGTCTGATTGCTTACTTTGTCTGTTTTCTAACATGAAAATAGCCCTACTGAGCTTACTTCTATGACCTGAAATTTTGTGGTTTTCTCCCAAATGTGTGTTTTATTTCTTATTATTTCTTTTTTTGAAGCAAAATCTACAGACAGCCTTTCTTCTGGGTCATCCTCAAGGTCACAGAGTCCTCAGCTGCATCCAAAGGATAATACCACCACCACCAGCAGCAAAAATAATTCTGTCTCAGCACCATCCCCAAAGATTGCAAAGTAATCTCCAAAATTGACTCTAACTCTCATGTGTGAGCTGCAGAAAAATGCTGTATTTGTCTGTTCAGGAAAATTTGGATTGAACACTAAGTGTTAAACTTTGGTTCTATTTTTTAGCTTTTAATCCTGTAAGTTATAATACATTGATACAGCAAACTCTCAGTTGTAAATATTTTTCTATTTATTTACTGTTTATGTGGTAGAAGTAGATTAATCAGGTGGATTTTTTAGTGTCTTCTAATGTTTTAATGTTTCTGGTTTATGTGTACCCAGGTACTCCCATAAGCCTTGGATATATAGAGTAGAGAGAAGTTTTTAGCCTTGTGAAATAGAGTATCAATTTTTTTTTGTAATTGCCAGAAGTAACACCTGAATTTGCTGATTTTGGAATAAATAGGCAAAATCTTAGATTAAACACTGAGATTAAATGTCCACTATTTCTATTTGTTGCTGTAATACATATTTGCAGAATCAGTAAGATAATCTGTTGCTTAAGTCTTTATTGAAGATCTATTACTGTGAAGTAATTCTCCTTTTCTTTCTCTTTTTATCTCTAGTGATAGTGCATTTCAAATTATCTCTGTTTGCAAAGGAACAAGCCTAGGTTTGAATATTGTGGGAGGAATTAACAGAAATGAAGGACCTTTGGTATATATTCAAGAAATTATTCCTGGTGGTGATTGCCATAAGGTAAAGACCTTTTTTCCCCTTCCTTCCCCTTCAGACACCTGTATTTTTGTCTTAATTTAGTACCTGCTTTGGTATGTTACATCTACAATCATATTTTAAATACAAAATGTGTTTGTGTTTCTCCTTGGTGTCTCTTTAAACAGAATTATCTCACTGAACTGTAGCAGGGTTACAGGGTAGTGAAAATTATTCATAAGTTCATTTGAGGTAAATGAGGATCTTATTCCTCAGTTTATGCATCAGAGAGTACAAAATCAACTTCTGTAAGAGATTGCATGATGGAAGGTAAATCAGGAAGGGTGGGACAGAGCTACATATTGCACCTCTTTTTTTTTTTTACTTGGACATTCAAAAAATGTTTCCCTGATACTTAATTTAGATGGATCCTTGCAGTAGAAAATCACTGTGTAGGCAAATTAGAAAAATATATTCTGGAAGTGCAGGCTATAAAATGTGTGAATTGATGTTGATTACTGGTTTAATTTATGACAAATGCCATATGGAAATCAGGAGGATTTGTCAGTGTAAAAAGTAAATAAATAACGTAAATGCCTGGTTTAGGTACACAGAACTGTTTATCCAAGTGTGTCCTCTGGCACCCTGAGTCTTTATGATTATTTTGAAGTGTAGATAACTAGCTTTTGCCTCTGGTCAAGCAAGAGGGGATGAGCTCATTCCACAAGCAATGAGTTTTGTCCCCACACAGTTCATAACTATTTGTTACTGAATTTTTGTAAAATACAAGCTGGAAGATAAAAACTGAATGTTGCTCAAAGACTTCTTTCAATAGATTAATGGTAATCATTCTTCTTTTATTTTCTCCTGTTCTGTTGTGGCTTCTAAAACATTTTTCTCCCTGAACATATAATTTAAAGCCTATCACACCTAATAACAGACTGAGGTTGAGACATTGATTTTCAGTAGGTTGCAATATTAGCAATAATAAAGGTAATTTCCCACTCTTGGTGTCCTTTTTGGGAAGCTGAAGTAGAAAGCACATTTTAAACCTCTGCCACTTGAGGGCACCATTGAAATGGATATCTTTGAATAGGCTGGATGAAAGCAAAACAACAGCTTTTTACTTCAACCAAAACCAAAACACTAAGTCCCAAAAAATAGGTAGTAAAGTACTACCAGAGGGTTGAAATAACACAAACTCGTGGTGTGTGGGTGTTAAGTAGGTACAATTATACTGATCTTGAAAAGGTATTTTACTTATTTCCTGTGTATCATCCTCTGTACACTGTTTTTTTCACATAGATTGATTTTGTGATTGATTTCTTAAGAGCTGCAGAGCAGAAATGTTCTGTGTAATTTGAGTGTTTCATTAGACAAATGTCATAACTAAGTCTGTAACCACAGGTGAATTGCATGAATTTCCATTTAAATTGTTGAGGCCTCTTTTAAAATGTGAGTAAAGAAAGCTCCACCTTAGTGAGAAATCTAGCCTAGCAAGTTTAAAGTGGAGTCTCTGGGACAGAAATGTGATATGTTCTTGTGTTGGGAGAGAGTTGCATATCATTCAACAGAAGCACAAAGTTGACAATATTATTTCTGTCACGGTTTTGGCTGGTGAATCCTGACAGACCAATCTGGTTTCCTCATTAAGTTTCACATGGCCAGTGAGTGCCTGACGAGTCCCATGCAGTGCCATGCACATTTGGGTTTGAAATACAAATTAATCCAGCTCACAGCTGAATTAATGAGTTAAGAAGCTTCCTAAAGGCAGATGGGTTGATGCTGGAAAAATCTGTTGTTCCTTTCCTTGGTTTTTTGTTTTTTTTTTTTTAACAGAAATATGTATCTGGGTCCACATTTCTTTACACAATTTCTGAGGTCCATTCTCTCTGATGAGTTTTTACAAGGACTGCTTTGATGGTGATTGCTGATCATTTATCTGTTTATTTCTGGAAGATTGTCAGGCAGAATGCAGAGCTGTTCTTTATATTTCTTGTCCTAACAGCTCTGGAGGAATATGTTCAAATCCTGTGATTATAGAGTTCTTTCTATAGTGTTAGCAATTAATATAAACTTTGGGGTTTATATTTGTTGTTTTAGGATGGGCGATTGAAGCCTGGGGATCAGCTTGTGTCCATCAACAAAGAGTCAATGATTGGTGTCTCCTATGAAGAAGCAAAAAGTATAATCAACAGAACAAAAATGAGGTATCTGTTGTTGTCAGACAGCCAACCCTCCAAAATGGTTTCATATATGATATTTGTGATCAGATAAATGTCAAATGGCTGGTCATGGACTTAGAGGAAATTGAGGGATATTAATTTTAATATTCAATTGCAATATTATTTCATAGAAAAGACTGAAATGCACCTTGTAGACCTGTAAAATAATTATACTTTAATATTTAAAAAAAAACCCCACAGTATTTGCCTTAGAAAAATAGTTAAATAAAATCACACACAGTGTTTGGAAATGTGTGATTTTTGCAGAAGTATAATCTTATGAATAATATAGTATATAATATGTTGAAACTTGTAAAATTTTAATTCTAGGTTTGAAAATTTTTGGGAGATAGCTTTTATTAGGAAGAAAAACATTTCCAGTTACCCAGAGACTCTGCAACGTCCTTTCAGCCTCTTGACACCTTCTGTAGCACATGGAGAGCACCAGGCTGCAGCACTTGGTCCTCTTGCATCTCCTCATGGGAAGCTCATTTCAGCATTCACTCCAGATGCTGTGAGTATAATCATTACTCTTCTTAGAATAAAGGGAGCAAATGGTTGTTTTTTCCTAATTGTAATTGAGTTTCCATTTTAGTAAGAAAATGACTGTCTGTTTTCCTGCATTAAGTCTTTGGACTATCAAAACTTTTGGAAAAACCATGTTGTATAACAGGAGATTAAACCACACTGATGAGAGGAATTAGTAGATTTGGGGTAAGAAAACAAATCAACTATGTTCTTAGATATCAAGTTATCCTTTACTGCTTCTCTAAAGTTTTGGAATTAGATATATATAGTTATATGATTGAGAGATAAAATACTTCCTGTTTACTACATATTTGTGAGTACAGTGCAATCTCACAAGTTACACTTGCTCTGTGCTGATGAGATTTTTGCTTTTAAAAAAATCTTAGAAGAATGTGGGGTTTTTCCTCTTTCTTTTGGCTAAGCAGAAATTGTTCTATTTCATACAGCTCACCATTAGTGTAAAGAAATAATGGTGGCCATAAACCAGAAGATTTTAAAACTGTTATTTCAATTTTTGAGAGAACATTTTCAGTTTATCGTATTTTTAAAGCTAAATAAAGCATTAGAAGGAGGAAGAATAAAATGTTCCATGTCAAACACAAAGTCAAAACAGGTGATTCTCAAGTCTTCTTATATTTGTACTTAAAATTCTTGCCCATTTTTCTTTCCTATTAGGGATATAAACTTTGAAGCAGGTTGCCTAGAGAGACTGTGCTATCTTAATCTGTGAAGATTTTCAAAACCCAAGGTTTTGATGAGGCCCTGATCTGAGTTTTTCCAGTGCCATTCCTTCTCCCCATCACCACCTCCTCCATGCCTTTCTTTTTCTCCTAGAGTTCTTTTTTATCTCCCCAGGCCCTTCTTTCTCCCCCTGGTCTTCCTTCCTGTCCCTTTTTTCGTTAATGTGTATTTCTAGTTTGGCTTGTGATCTGCTTTAGAGATGGTGTTTCATGACTTTTCATTTCTCTCATAGATGGACACTGGAGTCAAGATGGGAGAGCAATCTCCAATTACTCCTCTAGACAGCAGTCCTGCTGATGTGTCTGCCACAGGTAAGTGCTGATTTTATCCCCCTCACCCTTTCCTTTTTCCTTCAGTAACAGTCATACAGAACATCATTCATAGTGAGACTCAACAGCCTTAAAAAAAAAAAAGGAATATTGCACTGGTTTTATATTCCTAAATAAAGGACTGAGATCAATGGATTTTTAGTAGCTTCTGTCAAATATAACTTACATTGTCTTTAACAAACAGCTGAAACCAAACAAAAATGAGTGATCACAACATTTGCTATACAGCAGTAATGATAATAGACTCAGTAGAGACCAGATAATGAAGACTCACATATATATCAAGATTAGGTTGCCATAGAAACTGTGCTGTCTTGATTTGATGAAATTCTGTGGATGTATGCTGCTTGCATGGTTTTTTTCCTTAAATCAGGGCAACATATTGGAAGGATAGAAATAACATGCAGAGCTCTTAACAGCTTTTCAATTAATAACAAATGGAATATATATGTGTATATTTGTGTTTGAGAGTCATGACATTCAAAGAGAAGAGTCACTGATCATATCTCTAAATATCTGTTTTGAAAACAACATTTAAGAGAAAACAGAGTTTGTGAAAGTTGGTCAGAACCAAATCTGAGCTGAACAATTGTAATTCCTTTGGGAAACAAATATGTCTTGTATTTAGAAACAGTGAAAATACAAGAATCTGGCACAATAATGGGACGCCCCATTGACACAGTGATAGAAGTGACTCTGATCTGTATTTCTCTATGCAGACATGATGTATATTCTTTTTCTTCAGGCAGTAGCAATTAAGCAGAAACTGAGCTTCTCACCTTCATGTCTAATGTACTGAGAAGAAGAAGAACAAATAACCAGGGTCTGATTCATTCCAGACGTCTCTCTACTGATGTTATTTAAATTGTACCTGCATTTATGATAGCCTATATTAGAAATTCAAATTTTAAATGAAACAGTTCCCATATTGCAAATCTGACCAGTCAGTTCCCTTCCTTGAAGGGTGAGCTGACCAAATGTGGGCTGTTGAAACTGTTTTAGTATTGAATACACCTGGAGATTAATGATCACACAGTTTTTTTCATATTGACCATGAAAAACGCCACAACCAAATCAAAGGAACAAGACAAAAGGCTGTTTCGTAATATAGTCAGAATATAAGACTCTTGGTTAATATAATGGAATACACAGGAGCTTCATTGTTTGAAGACACCAGGAAGGCCACAGTTTCTTTCCACATCTGAATAATGGAGGTAGTAGAGCAGAAAGCACAAATCCTTGTAGCTCCAGTGTGTACTGTTCATTGTCATGTTTCATTGTCTTCTTATTTAACAGCACCTCCTTTGTCAAACCTGCCACTTCTTTCATACTGCCCTTTTTCAAGGATAAGCTTTCAAAGATACTTTGATTTTTGAAGGTTATCTCTTAGATGAGATACTCTTTTAACATTTTATGAAAAAATCAGCATAGTTTGGAGAAGTTTTTGCACCACCTCGTACACGAGGCTTTTTCCTTCTGAGCTGAAGGGAAGTTGTGCCAATTCCACCAAGGTTCTAGCCCACTGTCTTCAGAATTTAATATAGCATGTGAGAGGTGTTAGTGTCAGAGATTTTCAAGATGTTTTGGTTTATGCTTTTGGCATGTAAAGAGAATGTAAATTACTTTGAGCTTGGAAACAGATACGCTGTGAAACTAAAAAAATTTTTAAAAAAAGAATTCTCTGTGATTCCTTCTGTTCCTTTAGAGAGAATCTCAAACTGCAAGATCCTTGAATTGTCAAAGGCTGATTTTGGTTTTTAATCCATTAATAAAACTATGCATTAAGATCTAGATTATATTTATAAATAATGAATGCAAACAATGAATTCTTTCTATTTGCATACTTCTAAAATCCAGAGAGGTACATTAAAAAACAAAAAATCATTCAAACTTATATTTCTGACTGTAAGGATAGAAGGGGATGATGGAAGCTGGCCTAATGGACAGGAGTTCTTGGAAAAGAGTTCCTTCCCAGGAAAAAATACTGAGGAGCCTGGGGAATTCAGCCTGAGTTCTCTCCACACAGCCTGTGGTTGGCAACAGGTCATTCCCTCTCTCTCCACAGTGTTTTCTAGATCACTCCATATGCTTTTGGGAACCGTCACTTATGCCAGGGTGTGTCTTGGAGGTCTCTCCTGGAATTCACAAGTGTGTTTCCCCTTCTGTTTCCTGAGTAACTGTGTATCTCTGAGAGAAGAGAAAATACCACAAGGATAAGCCATATGCTTGATAGATCACTCAAAGTTATTCCTGGTTATTTTCTGTTAATTTGCTACTTGTCACTTTTTTCTGTGAAAAAATAGTGTAAGTGATTGATACCCATAATTTTTGTTGATTACAATTATGTCCTTTAAAAAAATAAGTCAATCTAAGTATTAACATGTATTTTTGGCAAGTGGGTATTGAGCTGGCATCCTCTTGATGAGCAGAGCTTCAGAACAAATTTGTCAAATCAATAGTTACAAGTACATCATTATTACTTTATTTTCTCATTTCCTAGTTCTTGCCCCCAGCCAGGCTGATGATTATGAGCCTCAAGGAAGGAACTCGAGTATTCGTCTCAAAACAGAAAAGCTGGAGAGGGTAAATACTTAAAATCTTTTGAGTTTTCCTTCCTCCCCCTTCATGATTCAGGTAAAACATCTGGACAATGTTTTTAGGCTGACAAACTTTAAGGTATAAATTACACATGAAATTTTCTATTTGAATAGTTCTTTCATGTTGCAGGCCAATATTTCATTTTATATATTGGGCAAATTACTGTTTTTGTTAATCTAATTACTGATTAACTCTTCTGGGAATCAGAACATCCCTCAGGATTTTTAAGGCAGTTATTAAGGACAAAGGGTTTTGCTTATTACACTCATCTGTATTCAAGGTTAAATAAAATCTGAACATCTCTCAATTAGAAGGAAAAGTCACAGAGTGGCTCTGGAATAAAAGTGTTGTCAGTGAGAGTGTACTAGGATACAAAGGCTCTTTGAAGTACAGCTCTTTAATTACTCCCCCATGTCCCTGCAGTCATTATCCCTAGTCCTTTCTTTTTTCACTCCAAAATAAGTTTTTTTCCTTCCAGGCACTGAATTATCTTGGGATTCAGCTCACAGATGAACAGCAGCAAGCCCTAAGGCAGCAACTTCAGAAAGATTCTAAAGGAACAGTGTCCTTTGGAGGTAATAATTTGTTAATTACCATAGAAAATAATGAAAAGTAGGCATACAGAAATGATAGATAATAACCATTAATATATTTTTGTCAGTATTGGGTTGCTGCTGCAAATAAAATTATAATTGGAGGCAAAAACCTTATTTTACTGTATGAAAATAAGCTTGAAATTCTGAAACTAAGCAATGGGAATGCAAATCTCAAATTTATCTAATTAAGAGCAGCCTTGGGAAGGTTTTCTTTTGTGCTTACAAAATCCTAAATTTTTTGTCTTGACAATAGCAAACTGTAATTTTTCCCAGAATTACTTGGGAGAGTTTTGATGGTTAAAGAGACTTCTTGAAGCAGCTAAACTGATGGATTACTTAACTTTAGTATGTGGGAAGCAAGAACATTTCAACTATTTCATCTAGAAACAGATTTGCAGGGAGACCATCACAATTCTTCCAGCTAAACCTAACTCTGATGGGAATGAGTTGCTTCTGTTGGTTATGACAATTTTGGTTGATGACACTGACAACTTAAAAATATTTTTCAGAAACTGTGAGACATGATAGTTCTGATGCTAAAACTGAAGGAAATTTCACTTTCCCTAAAGTTTATGAAAAATGGCATCAAACACTAGTGCGTGAAAAATAATATTTTGTACTTAACCATCCAAAAAGACCCTGGATTTTCAATATCTCGTTGAGAAAGATACTGGATCTTCCATCAGATTTTATGTGGACTAAACTAACTGACCTTTATATTCCCATTTTTCTTTCATAGTGTAGCATATTTTTTTTAGTTCAAACTAGATGGGTAATCCAAGCCAGGTAGATTGTGACTGAGGTAGTGTTTGTGCTTAAAACTCAACTTGGTCGACATCAATTTTACCAAGTCTCTATCAGGGTTTTAAAGGACCTGAAAATGAAACCATGAGTTCTGAGCTACCACAAAATTTTTCCTTTTTCCTGTCTCCTTTAGTAAGGGCAATTCATTGGGAAGGGCAGGTATATACCTGGTGTGCAGATTTATTTCATTTTTCACAGACATCTGCCAAATGTAGAATATCTCAGGTGCTGTGAAGGTGAACTTCATACCACCTTTGTTTGCTTTTCTCCTATTTGGGGATATTTCATCCCAAGAAGTGTTTTGGGCATTTTTATTCTTACCAGCTTTACCAGCAGCTTCTCTTCTGAGAGCTCTGTCTGATTTTCATACTTTCCTTTAGAAATCTTAGGATTTATCAAAGAGTGGCTGTTCAATGTGATGTTGGTAGTTCTGTTGCTTCAGGGATCTGCTACTAAAATGAATTTGTGGGCTACAGCAACAAAACCTGAACTGTTTTTTTTTCCCAGATTTCGTTGAAGTTTCAAGGAATCTGTTGTCTGTGCAATCAAATGCAGCAGATGATGGCCACAAATCTGCAGCCTTTGGGGTCAGTGAAGTTGCCAGCTTACAAAACTCACAGGTAAAATATGTGCCTGGACAGTGTTTGAACTGTTGGGAGGAGATTATTAGAGGGTTTATTGTGTGTAAAACTACTCCGGATCTTGGGCAGATGTCTCAAACAGCTCCATATCGTGGGGTTCTTTAAGACAACTTAGTTTCTGTGAAACTTTCTTCAGCAGCCTAATTTCCAGAAAGCAATTAATGTAATTACACTGTGGTTTGCTGTAAGTCTGGACAACAGTGATTTACTGAGGTTTATTAATGAAATTTGTGTTGCTACAACCTGTGTGAGTGATAACAATTAGTGGGCCTAGTGGTTTGAACTTCTGCTACAGTGAAAATAATTTTATTCTATAGGTGACTTTTAAAAAGAGCATTTTTAGCATATTAGTAAATTAAATGATGTCTTATTTAAAATATTAAAATAGTGATGTATTCTTGGTACTTTTAAATTAAAACACTTTTACTAATCCATTCTAAAAGGAAAAATAGCAGTTCCCTTGGAAGATAAGTTGGTCAAAATTTTCTTATATATTTTTAGCATTTTCAGAGTTTTAAATTACCTTAAAACTAGGATTTTCTTCTCATTTTATCAACAAAACCTTTTAATCTAAGATGTTAAAGATTATGGAAGACAGTTAGCAATACATTCTAACTTCTTGTATTTATATACTCACAGTTTGTAACGTGATTCTTTGCAGGATGATGTGGAAATACTTAAGAAAGAAAGAAATGAAGCTTTAAAGGAAATTAGTAAATTAAAGGTAGCAATTTTTATTTGCTTTTAATTATTCAAGAGACTAATTTTTTTTGAGTGTATATAGTAATTTAGTGCTCTTTTGAATTTCATGTGCAATTTTTCATAGATTATGGCAGAGCAAACAGTCCTAATCGTGTTTGAAGACTGCTTGCAAGGTATTGCTGGACACATGAATTTTGGCTGTTTTACTGAATACTAACACATTTTTTAATCTGGTCCACAGAGAAATGAGGCTAAGCAGACATTTCACAAAGTGAATTTGGAGAAATGACTGATTTGCATGGCAATTTTATTTAAAAATGTGTGATCCTAGTAACTGCAGAGTCTGAGCGTGTGCTGGTACTTCTGAAAGGAATCAGAACTGCAGGATAAATTAATCTGTGTTCAAAATTAATACATATTTTCCCAGACATTACAAAATCCCTAAGACCTAAAGCAGAAAATACATTTACTGTTTCTTAATACTCCAGGTTGCAACCACAGTCCCATGGTCCCCATTTTTTTTTAACAAACCAAAAGATGAAAAGTTCTGTATTCAGCATACATAATTCTGGTTCTTGGACAGGAAAATTGAGCTTGGGATAAAGACAATTATAGAAATTTCCTCTTGCTCCAAAAGAAATCTTGCTATAAATTACAGAAATATTGGGTTGATATGGCCAAAGATCTGTTCTTTGTTCTCTGCATGAGGATTCTTCTTCTGAAATCTTTGTACTGAAATGAAAAAAGCCCATTTACACTGAACACAGTGAATACTGACCACGAGTGCCTAAATTGCTGCTGCCAAAACCTGGGAATTATCAATCTATAATTGCCTGATTTCTTACACTCTTTTACACATATCCCAGAATTGTTCAGTAAACAATCCTAAAATACTCAAGAAACTTAAACAGTATCCATAAACTCACAGAAAAGTTAGCTTTTAGAGATGGTTTTATCACAGGTTTTATTAAAGCTGTTGACAGAATTTAAATATTGCTACCTGTAATTTTGAAAGAGCTAATTGTTTTAGGAATAAAAACTCTTTCTCTTTCAGATTTAATTATTATTTCTTTTCTTTTTTTAACAGGAAGAATTGTCTGAATCTGTGAACTTACAGAAACAGTTAACAGAGCAGCTACAAGTAGTCAAGCAAGTATGTTGAAGTTTCTAAAAATTCTAATGACTTAAAAAAAATTTTTAAACTGTTTTATTGTGGAAGGGAGAAGGGAGCACTTCTTTCTCTCCTGGTGCTCACAGACTATACTTTTACACTGATTTAAGAACAAAGTGGTTCTTGTGTTACTGCAAAGCTTTTGGTTAAAAATGGAGAATATTGATCCTTCAGTTTTTAGAGCAGTAATATTTCTCTGCTGTTGAATTGAGATAGGAACCCTGAGACAAGCTGGATCAGTGAACTTGGATAATGATGTAGTAGAACCTTTCTGGTCTTAAGTGTTCTTGAAGAGATTTTGCTGTTCTTAGGCAACAGTGTGCTTAATTTACACTCCTAACATTAACTACTTTATGTCGGGCAGAGTCTTAAGTGTGAAAAATTTACCAGGAAAAAAAGATTGTAAGGGTTTTGTGAGGAAAGTCTTGTTTCTGTCTCCAAATCTATCTATAATAATGAGAGAATAAATCAGAGTATTTAGCCTTCTTGTGCCTCTTAAGGGAAATTTCCAGTTATATGTTAAGTCTTATGTCATTTACAGCCTGGATTCCAAACCATGTAACTTCCCTGTTCCCTCTGTCTCCTGAACACCCTGTCAGCTCTTTTCTTCTCATGAGCTGGCTGTCTTCCTTCTCTCCTGCACTGCTGCACCTGTTCCTTGCAGGTTTCTCATGGCTATCTGTTGCACCAGATATCATATGTAAAAATGCAAGATACAGTTTAAAAATCTGCTATATTAAGGTTAGCTTTATATTTTTGCTCATATAGATTTGTTGAGCACTTTCATCATCACCTTTTATTCCTTGAATATAAAAGATCTGCTTTGGAGCTTTTCCCAACAATATTGTGATGTTTCCTTCAGTACACTGTGGGAATAAAGTGGGTTATGTTTTGGATAAAATGTAACTGGAGGATTGTTCCAGTCATGCACTTCAGGTTTCCATTCTCTGGTGGGTGTTGAGTCTGTTGCTCCAAACCAGAGCACTTGTCCAGTCTCTTAGTCCACACTAAAGCTGTTGCAAAGGACAAACCCCAGTACAAAGCTGTTTTTGCTGGGAAGGCAGACTGGGACAGGGCTGGTTTGAGATGTTTTCAGTGGCAGCAGTGCCCCTTTGCCACCACTCGAGGTCCTCCCACTGTTATTTTTCTCAGGTACTGTGGTGTGGTGGTGAAGTTCAGCTTTGCCCTGCTAACCTCCCAGGGGTAAATACTGATTTTCTTGTAGGCATTGAAAGGGTTTCATACAGTGAAATGAAAGAGAAATAATAAATTATATATAAATACAGCACTGTGCTATCTATTTTAGGAGATACAAGTGGGTTTTTAGTGGACGTTTTCTTCTGTTTTTACTTGAAAAACACATTTTCAAGTGTTTTATATATAGTATTGTGTATATATATTTCTGTTGTTTAAAACCAGTGTTGATACTGAGATTTATGGTGCTGCAAAGTTGTTTTAAAAATAAGCTACTTGTAGTATAAGTTGCCATTTAACTTAAAATGTGCATTCCTGCTTGAGCTGAAGTTAGTGAAAGGAGTTAATGAGTACATAATTGAGCCCTAATGACCTGACTAAAATAGGAAACAACCACAGTAAACAAAAAAAACAGTTTAGGTCTGTGCTTAAGGTCTTCTGAATTCAGGGTAGGTTAAACATTTTTTTAAAATTACTGCTTTCCTGAGAAAACAAGTTTTCAAGTGAGGATATAGGTTATCAGTCATGGATTGGGGTATATTTGGTGGTATTTCTATTGCCTACTAATTGTGAATTGCAGAGATTACAGATTAATTAAAACAGGGGTACAAATATTCTGGTTAATGAACATGCTTTGCTAGTACCAATTCATTACACGGTGCTTGACTCAGTAGCTAACAGCATGGATAAACTCTTTAGATTAGAAATGTTGCTTAACTTGCAATGAGGTGGTAATTATTTTCTAATATCGATATATGACAATTAAAATACATTAATTGATCTATTTTTGCTTTGAAGTTGTGGCATAGCACCGTCTCTGGGGCTTCCTTGAAATCATATATGAGCTGAAATTGGCACAAAATACAGAAAGGCACTTTTGAGTACCTGAAGTCTTGCCAAGAGCATGAATGTGAAATCTGTGATGATGTCTTGTGTCTTCCTGGAGGAGTTGGACTGTATCCTGTGCTGCCTGAGAGTCCTGGCTTATTTCAACTTGAATGATCTCTTCTGTCCTACAGCTTTTTCTGTGCACTTATTGGCAGCTGCAGCACCTCAGCTAAACATAGTAAATGGGAGAGGTTGTAAAGATAAGATACTGCTTGTGGTATCCCAAACTGCTGGACTCAGTTCACAGGGCTGAGATTTGCTATTCTGTGGTTATTTTTTATAAGGGAAAAAGAGGGGCTTTGGATGGCTACTGTTTGGAAGCAGTATATGATTTATTACATCCTGCCTGAAAGAACTATGGGGTTTATTTCTATTTCATTGGCTTTTGTATTTTAATACATAGTAAAGATATTCAAAGTTCTCTTAAAGGATGATTTCAACATCCAATTTTTGTAAAATTAACAAATAACCATGATTTATTTGTAACTACAATTTTCATGTGGTTTAAAAGAATGTCTTAGTTCTGATGTTTAGGGTGACTGGAATATTACTTGGATAAAACCTTCTGGCACTTAAATTTATCCAAGGAAGAAAAGTAATGTGGCTTAGGAAGAAACCTGTACCTTGAAAATTCTTTTTTAAGGATTCAGATTCTCTCCTCCAGCTTTCAGTTTCTTATTGGTTGTAGTGGCTTCATGCCAAATCAGGACAATTGGTCCCATCAGGCATTTTTATAAATGAAATATTAGCAGCTGCAGGTCCCATTTCTGTTGTGTCTTAGAAGCCCAGATTGTTTTGGGTTGGAAAAGACCTTAAATCCCATCTCATTCTACCCCCTGGAAAGTGCAGGGACACTTTGTACTGGACCAGGTTGCTCTAAGCCCCATCCAGCCTGGCCTTGAAGACTTTTGTCTTACATTTGAGTGGGACAAGAGCTCCTGTTGCTGAAGTGGCTGTTACCCATCAGTTCTTCACTGGTGGGGCCCCGTACCTGCACAGGTGAGAGAACCCACTGTGCCCCACAGTGCCAACTCCAGCAACTGGAGAATGGGAAACCTGATGGAATAATTTCCCTTTGTGCCCCCTGCACCAGCAAACAGCTCTGGTGTGTCAGATTTTATTAATTCAGTTGTAGCATGTGTAATTGTTTCATTGTAATGTAAGGAGCCATTGTTCCTTAATTATTCCTTTAGGTCTTTCACTGTTGAAATCTGGTCATACTTAGTCTGCTATTACAGAGAAATTAATATTCAACAACTGGCTTTCTGAAAAAAACAACGGAGGAGTAAAGGCAATTCTGGATTATAAGAGATTAAACCTTTATCTCAAGGAGGTCTTATTTCAAAATGAAGACCTCCCTTTTCATAATAGCAATTTTCCCTTCACTTTTCTCATGTCAGTTTATTTAAATAATTCCTATGTGTGGGTTTTTAAGATGCCACCCTTTTTCAAGGCCTCTGTGTTCATTTATATTAGTCAAACTTCACATCAGAGCATCTTTTCACTTTTGTTTCCAAGTGTCTTTTTCCCACCTCCAGCCTGTTTCCAAAGGATGCTTTTGCTGCTGAAGGCTCCCAGCTCATCCTCTGCATCAGCAGGGCCCAGCTCTTGCTGTTGGCTCTTAGTGTTTCTCACAGTGGCAAGAAGGTGCCCTCTCCACAGACAGTAATTTTGACCCCTACTTCTGTAGATTGATAAATTCTTGGAAGTCCCTGTGTTCCCTGAGTTGTTTCTAGGAAACAGGACTGCCAGGAGCACCTTGCAGGAGGGGAGGATTGTTGTGCTGTGCTTGCAGGGAGTGTGATCAGTAATGACCCTGGCGCTGCTCTGAGTGCTGCAAACACAACTGGGAAACCAACGTGAGGAGTAACAGACCTGGAGCCATAAACCTGGGATGAGTTTGTGTTTCCAGGTGCTGGTGATCCTCGTGCAGTTCACCCCTAAAGGAAAATAAAATCATTCTACTTGCTGTCAAATTAAAGGTCATGTAAATGGATCTTTTATTGCTTGTGCTCTATAACAGAAACCTCGAAATTATACAACACCATTGTCACCCGTGTTCACTAATGATCTTGCTGTTCTACATGAGTGCTTACTTCTTCTGCTGCTCCATTTTCTGAGAGACCAGGCTGTCCCTGGCCATCATCCAAATTGGTATTATATTGCAGAGATGAGGAAGATGATGTCCTGGATATATGTCACTGAGATTAGTTGACTTATGGCCTTTTTCATTAAGACTATCAGCATAAAAGTTAAAAGTCATCTGAAGCTGAGATTGGAGAACATTTTACAGAAAAAATATTATCACAAAGTATAGGAAAACCTGACTTGAAGGATATTGATTGCACAGAACAAATGCTTCTGCGTTAGGAAAGGATTAAATCTGCATTTATAAGTTGAACTGACCTCTCTAAACATTTCTATTATGACACCTGTTATATATTATATGAAATTTCTTCCACAAAAACAGGAAGATTTGGTCATTTAGGTTTTTTAGAAACAGGAATTTCAAATTCTTTTGTCTAGAAGGTTATTTCCTCCTTGTTATAGATTCATAATGTGTTTCTGCTCTGCACCCATCTGGTTTCCCCCTAGTTCCATTCCCAGTCAGGATATAGTTATAATAATAAGATGCAACAGGTGGACAAGGAATAGAGTATTCACCTAGGTCTCCTTAACTGAGAAACTTATACAAAAAACTTGTAGCTCTGTGAATTTGTATATTCAAAGCTTACAGCTTCAATTATTCAGAAAATATATGAAGAATATAAAGTTAAATAATATAAAGTGACTTTTCCCACAGAGTAATTAAAAGCTAAGGGGAAAGATAGTTTACTGGGTTTGGTGCCAGTGAGCCTGTACATTTTGTATGAACAGTTTGTTTGTTTTATCCCTAATGTGTAAACTCATCTGTTATCCAGACCTGTCGTTTGGCTTTCTAAATTTACTAATCAAAGTTAATTTGAATTAATATTCAGTACTATTTGAATTTATATTCAGTACTGAAATAAACTGAGCAGTATCTTTCTTGAAATGAGATTTTGCAACATTTAGGGATTATGTTAGCTGAATTGAAAGCTGATTTTCTGTTTTCCATACGTTATTTATATATAAGTTTTATCTAACACTCTTCTATGGTAATACAGGATAAAGATATAGGAGCAGAATCTAGGCAGAAAAACAGATTTTTTAAAAACCACTGATTTTGAGAACAGTGTGGACTGAACACTTGGATTAAAAGTCCATATACATGATGTGTGAGCTGTGACTAGAGTGTGAATTCAGGCAGTAATAATAAAATGAAGTAACATCTCATTAAGGTATTTTTTGGTATGGAAGTGATGGGGAAGATTAACAGCCTCTGGTGCATTTCTAGAAAACCATTCACACAGATTTTCAGTAATTATAGGATTTGTCATTTAGTTTATTAGGAAAATTATGTCTGTGTAAATACCAGTTTTTCAGTTGCACATCATACACTTAAAAATTAGCAACTGAACCATCCAACCATAAACACTAACAAGTAGCCCTGGTGCCACCTGCAATACTTTTGAGCTAAATCTGCTCTTCTTTGGTGGCTGGAGTGGTAACTTTTCCACTGAATTGTATCACCCACAGGAAGCCAAGGCAGCTGTGGAGGAGACAAGAGCCCTGAGGAGCAGAATCCACCTGGCAGAGGCTGCCCAGAGGCAGGCCCGGGGCATGGAGATGGACTATGAGGAGGTGATTCGCCTGCTGGAAGCTGAAATTGGAGAGCTGAAGGCTCAGCTGGCTGATCATGCTGGCCAAAATAAAGTAAGCAAAGCAGGCGCCTGTCAGAGTTACCATGGTTTCCTTGCTGTTGTCATGTATCTTGTTTTCATTTTCTTTTCATCTGCTTTTCTAAAGTAGGTCACTGTTTGTCTTGTATTATTCAATAACTGGAATGATGTGCAGTGATGGGGGTAATGTGAAGTGTACGAGTCTTCCTTTATCCAGAGATCTTTGGGCTGGAAAAACAGGAGCTGCCAGCAAATGTGGGTCGTGGGTCAGAATGGCACATCCCAAGCACTGAGCATGGCTTTCTGGGCTGCACATACATTCTCTTTAAAGACTGCACCTTGCAGAGATCTGTGTGCTTTTGTACTCATGTAAAAGTGGCCTTCAGGTTTATGTTCCTGCTAGGCAAATAACAGCAATATAAAGTCCAGTCCTGTTCTTAAGTAAGTTTAGATTTAATCAAGGTAATCATTTAAATGCTGCTAATTCTGCTGAAAAAATGTCTTTTTCATTGAGCCTTATATTTTAAACCCACTTTATCTCCAGTGAGGCATTTCAGAACATGCCAAGAAATAAAATATTTGAGGCACTTCAAATTTTTTCCCCATGTCTGTGGGCCTTTGTTCTAGACACAGCTTGAACAAGTGCAAGCAGGTTGGCATTTGTGTGGTTACCTTGTTTTTCTCATGAGAAATGGATGTGCATATGAGTTGATGAAGAAAACTTCCAAAATGTTATTTCATCCTGAGAATTCATTTAATGTTGCAAGGTATTAAACAAGCTTGCCGAGAACAACCTAGCAAGTCCCTGTCACTCCTGGGGAGGAATTCCTCTCATCTGGTTGTGAGTGATGAGTGAAATCACACCCTAGAAGTTCTTCTTTCTGAACATCTGGGTGAGATGCCCCATCTTTTATGTCAGGTGTTTTTGAAGCACTCTTTGTTTTCTAGGACTTGTATAAATAGCAACATTTCAAGCAATTCAGAGGGTGTGGATTGCTTTCTTAGAGGTTTATTCCAGAGATTCCAGCTTGAATTCCTGCAATTCTGATTGAGTACTTGAATACCTGTGTTGAGATTTGAGTCTCTGCATTTCTTATCCAAAAGAAGCAGTATCAAACATCAACTCTATATTACACTGGTTTTAGTGTGAAAGAGTGAGGCCCCTCACCAGCTCCTTCTCCAAGAGGGGACAGTGAAATTACCAAAGAAAGGTGTTTGAATCAGCAGATCCTTTGACATTCAGGATGATTATGATTATTCTGCTGCTTTGTACAGTGTATACAAACAAATTATTTGCTACAAGTAAGGTTAATAAGTAAATTTTAGTGATTTTTCTTTATAAGAGTTTTAGAGTAGGTCATGGGCTTTTAGAATGATCACCTGCAGTGTGATGTAAAAGTTTATTTTTAATTATAGTGGTATTTTCTGAACTTTGCAGAGATCTTTCTATATCAGCAGGCAGCTGAGCTAAACAAACATGCCCATGTACATGTGAAGGCTTTTCTTCCTGTGGTCCTGTCACAGGAACAGTGCCAGGGACCCAACCTGAAACCCTGAGCCTCCAGGATTGGATCTAAGAGGGCTCAGATTCTCTGTAGCTGCAGGAGGGAGGAATACATAACACTGATCAATAGGTTATACAAGTGCATGCAGAGAGACCCCAGGGGGTCGTTTCCTCCAAAATGTGCCATAATTGCAAGGGATGCATGGATGCAAACTAGAGGACTGAGTTTGTTCACACACTGGCTGTTTGTGCCACCCTGCTGACAGATACTCTCACCATCAGGTTGGCATTTTTGATCCATTCATAAATCAGTTCAAACTCTCTTAATTTTCAGCCCTACCACTGTTTTTATCTTCCAGTTTTAATTTACCTTTATATCCTTTGCCAAAATCTGTTGCAACTGGGAGCTGATTTGCCAGCAGGTCAGGCATTCCAGTTATGTGTTTTACAGAAATATAGAAAAGAGTGTGTTAAACATTTCAAACACTCCATTCACACCCTGTGTCTGTGTGAGCCATGGGAGAAAATGATGAGAATAAAAGCCTTCAAACACCTTTCCCAGGATAATATTCAAGACTTGAGAAAGAGAGTTACAGTGCTCGACTGCCAGCTGCGGAAATCGGAGTCGGCCAGGAAGACCTTTGAGGTGGCCACTGAAAAATTGCTGCAATTTGTAGAGGTAACTTTGCCTTTCATTGCTAGAAATATCTTACTTGGAAAAGATTTGTGTTGATGTTTCTGAGGAATAAGCATAGTAAATTGACTACGAACTGGTTTGCAAAGATCCTTTAGTTCCTAGAAGTGTAGATGGTGCATAGGTGTATGGATCCATGCAGGCATTTACATAATCTTTGGTTTGCTATGCTGAACTAATTATAATGATCACTTAATTTTTCCACCTAATTTTCACACACTCTATCAATTTCTATGAAATTCCTCAGAAGAAAAAGGCATAAAAGCTAATATTTGATGATACTTTGGAATGTTATGAACAGCAACAACAAAAAGTGATGTTTTTATATTTCCATCATTTAAAGAAGCAATAATATTTTGGTTTTTACTTTTGCACTTCTAGGTGAGAAAGACTAGACTCTTTAATTGCAAAGCAAATCCCTCACCCCCAAATAGAATATCAAACTGTAAGGTATTAACTTTTTGACTGTGTTGATTTATAAACCTAACTTCTTGACTATGACCAACAGGTTGTACATGAAATACTTTCAGATAACTCTACTTCCTCAACAGTTTTAAGGTAATGAAATGGCAATATTAATAATGAAAAGCTCTGCTATTGTTTCCAAAAACTGTCATGTAGCTATTTTTTCCTATACTTTTGCTGTATAGTTCTGAGTGTCATTTTATTGAAGGAGAGGGAATGGCATGAATTATAAATTAGGCTTTCAAGATACAGCTTCATTAAAAACCTCTGAATTAAATTAAACCAGTTAGTAATTACATAGCTATGGTTGTTTGGATGTTTCCATAAAGTAATTATAATGTACTAAGGAGTAGTTAAAATGCAAGGAACCTTATCAGTGGGTTATAATTTTTAAATATTTTTTTTAGATTCTCCTAGGTGATTTTGCATCATGATGAATCCAGTAGCATATAAATAAACTGATAACATGTATATCCATTTGTGTTTTATTACTTTTCTTGTCTAAGAAGGTGCATAGGAATATTCAACTAGATTTATTCAGTCTTTGGTCCTTCAGAGTATTGGCATGATTGTGCTTATATATCCCAGATAGTGTTCCATTAATATTTATATAACTGTACAGTTGTTTGGTCTCTGTCCTGTGATTTTTTTCAGTACAGCTCTCAAGGAAATCAAATGTATTTAAGTAAAGTGAGCTGGAACTTTGTTTAAAAAAGAACCATGCAGGCTCAGACCAACTCTGATATTGTAGATAATCAGTGAGATGCAGTTCCCATTGGCACTGCACAGTGATGTTGTCTGTTTTATAAAGTTCATAGAGTTTATTTCAGTAACTGGGTTAAACATCAAATACAAAGCCAAGGTGACAAACTGACTCACTATCAGCACAGAAGACAAGAACTGGGTCCCATAAAGCAATGTCCCTTCTTAAATTCTGATATGAAAATTCCATTTAAGTTCCTTTTCTGACAGCCACTGAGTTCTTGACACTGCATTTTGAGTCATGAATGTTACTTTAATTGAACTTTCCAAATACCTTTATTGTACAGCCAGGACTGAGGCAAACTCACTGGTTTGGTAGCAGGAATATTTTTTTGCTCATACAGCAAGACCAAAATCTAGAAACACAAGTTTACCTTATTAAAAGTAGTAGGGTTTTTTATCATCTTGCAAATGAACACTATTCTTTATTCTCTTAGTGACAGGAGAACAACACTGTCCACTAAAGCACTTCTGGCACGGCTGGGAAGGGTGGGACCTCCTGTCACAGCAGCTCTTGCAGCAGAAGCCAGAGACCTTGGCAAGTCTGTCCGTGCCATTCTGGAAGTCGATTGTGAGTGAGTGTGTGCATCTCTTTGTGTGCTTTGAAATCTGCTAGCAGTTCATCAGCCAAGAAGATGGATAATTTCATTTAAAATTGGATGTGAACTGGCAGAATAAATCATTCCTAGCACGGAAGGACAGAGCAGGTTCAGTGTCAGGTCAGGATGCATCTTCATCAAACTATAATTAGAATATGAAGTTGTTCCAGAGTACATTTTTTTCACGGGAAAACTTAGAGCAGAAAATTAATGCCAAAATGAGGAATATGAAGATTACCAGAATCATGTAAAACTAGCAGAATTTCATTACTTTAATGCTCTATTTTTCATACTGGAATATTTGCAAAATGTTATTCTGCTGGATTTACATGAACACGTATCAAAGTGTCTTAATGAAGATGTTGTTGCTGCAGGGAGGAATGTAGGCAGCAGTTCCATTTGGAGATATCTGTGTATATCCTCAGGTCATGAACAGAAATCTGTTCCCATTAGTGAAAATGATGGTAGTTCATGAGAGTTACTGTAATAAACTGCATCAATTGAAAAATCTAAGAAACAACTTTGACGTATAATAGAGTTCCTGGTTCAGATCATGGAAATGATTGTGTGTTTTGATTGTGTTTGCCTATAGTTGAGCAGATGTGTCAGTTCTAATCCATCTTAAATGGATTGATTTATAAAAATAAAACAGAAAAGGTACAGCACAGGAGGTTTTGGAAAGGTGGTTAGTTATGGTTGCCAATAATTATTGTATCAAAGATTTGAATAGCTCTAGGAATTAATTGTTTAGGAATTAATTTAGAAAGATACTGAATAAATGTTTGTTGAGAAAATAAGGTATGAAAAACAGGGGGGTTGACATTATTTATGAAGCATTTATTTATTACTCACTGTATTGCAAAGAAAGCAAAATAAGAAGATAAAATTTGTTCAAAAGAGTCCAGAATATTAGAATTAGAGTTACTGGTGGAAGTGAAGAGAATAACAGTGACCAGGAGAGGAGATAATTGGTTTTCCACGACTGACAATGATAATTATGTCACACTGACTTGCTTTTATTACACAGGAAACTGTGCAAAGAAAACTTATCTAACTCTAAATGCAACTGAATTCTAACATGTGGTTCTGTCAAACATAATAGGTAGAATACATGTTAAAAAGCTCTGGAGCCACAGCAGGGATCCATTTTATGAACCTGAGAATTAAAAATAGGTCTGCAGAGAAGGATTTAAAGACTGAACGTCATCTTTCTGAGTTCATTCTGATTTGGAGAGTATTACAGATAGATTTGGGCTCTGACAAGCTTCTGTATGAGATTAAAGCTTTAAACCTCACTCGCTTTCTCTCTCTCCCTCAAAAAAAGTAGTTAAAGCAAAGTAACTATTTAATAGCATTCTGTCTGCAGTGCTTTATGCCAGCTTCTCACTAAATGTTTCTCATGTGATCTTAGGTTTTCTTGCAGTTGGGCTGTCATGACTCTCGTGTATGAGGCATTTTATAAATATCATACATCAAAGTGAAAAGTGTAATAACTTTACCTTGCAGACTGGAGGTTTTCCTTTTTCCAGAAAGATGTCTCCAACATAATCATTTGTTATTGAATTCCTAGAGGACTGGAGTTAATATTTTTGAGGTGTCTCAGTGGATCAGAATGTCTGGCTGGGCAACCACTGTGATATTTTACCTTCTGAATAGAACTTCTCTTTCATTATTTGCTTCATTCCTGTACAATTCGAAGTAAAGGAGCCCCAGCCAAAATACCTCTTTGATTCATTTACAATACACGTGAAACAAAGTCTGTGTGCCAAGAGAAGGTTGTAGAGTGTTTTTCCAAAAGAAAACTGCTTCCTTTGTGAAAGATTTTCCTTGACAACCAGGTCAAAATGACATAGTTATGAATTATCCACACAAACTATCCCGTTCTCTGTAATAGCCTGACATTTTGCCTGAGGGAAGAGGCTTGAAGAAGTTCAGTATATCCTGAAAATCTTCAAGTACATATTGCCTTGTGGTACTGCTGCAGATCAGTGTTCAGCTCTGCAGGCTGAATGACAGCTCTGTGAAGGCACTTTGGCGATTCTTCAAGCGAGGGCTCTGAGAGAAAACAACATCTCGTTTTCCAGGGCTTACTACTTCAGGATCCTCCAGATCCCAAAATGCAAATAACAAAGTAATAAACAGAGTAATCAAGCTCATCCCTTGAAAGAGTAATTCTTCATCTTCTTTAAAGACTGTAAGCTATTTTTAGAAATTAAGCTTTGAGAGGCCGTTCTGCTTTGCAGGATGCAAGCATCTCCTGAACACTTGAAATTAATTCTATCATACAAAGGATAATAATGCCTCAGTGGAAGAACTGCAGCATGTAGAAGTAGTTGCTGCCTGCATTTAGTAGACCATATGGTGCAAATCATGCTAAAAAGAATAGAGAAAGCATTTTCTTCTTTTCTATTACAAATTTAGAAAAGGAATACGCTGGGTACTGGTAATGGCTAGAATCTGATTAACCCTGGAACATGCTTATCTCCTCAGCAAGTAGCAGCCAATCAGCATTTTGCAATGGGCACTAATACAACACAGCTTTCAAGTATTTTGGCTGCTGATTTCCTCACTTTGCCTCTGAAACCTCAGTCCAAAAAACCTTGTTCTGGTTGATACAATCCCAGCCACCCGTATCCGTTCAGGGCTCTGGAGCCAGGTTCTCCACTCACAGCAGGAACTCAAGCAGTGCATCCTGAACTGTTTTATCCCATCACATTCCTTTAGTCTGTTCTCAGCCTGGGACCTGACACATGGCAGTCATGCTGGAGTTCACTAAAATAATCTCCAAATTAACACAGGGTCCAGAAATCCTACTTATCTTACTCATATTGATCTTGCCAGTCACAGTAGTCACTATGCATTTGATTTTGAAAATCCTACAGGCAGAAGTTTAATTGCCCATATTTTATATTCATTTTCCTTGGATGCTGACTAGATAAAGACAATGGAAGCTGCTGGTGCTCAGTGCTTGTTCTCTTGATGGTTAAGTTGCCTTTGATTTTTTGGCAATGTTTTACATCTGGGGCATTAAAAGCTGAAATACTGGATCTAGCCATTTCTTCATTCTAGGGTTTTTTCAAGTTTATTATGTTCCATTGCCAAAACCATTCCATAGTCAGGAAAGTGTCAGTTATCCCTTCCCATTATTTAAACAGTATGGGTGGATCTAAGTTGTAAGGTACAGTAGCAAGGCTTCACAAAAAACAATTTTGCTATTTTGAAAAGAGCCAGTATTGTTAAGTATTCATATTTCATTTATTTGTTTGTTTATTACAACAGAATTAATGCCATATACATTATTGCTATTTTTTTCTTGACTCTTATATTTTATGGACACAACAGTGCTGTAACATTGTACAGGTAATTGTCTGTAGTTCATCAGGAGCATTTCTATTAAACTGGCATGTAAACATGGGCTGTTCCACTCCCCTTTTCACTTTATGCCTGTACATCAAAATCCAGCTGTAACTGTGGCAAGGACAGGCATGTCCTGGTTAATTTGCCTTCTGTTAGCTGGGCTAGTGAAATTAAAGATGCTGTGTCTTCTTGTATTTTTAATATTAGACAAAATTATTTTCTGCAAGTTCCACTTTATAGGGATGAGACTGCATTGAGGGAATACCTTTGACATTCTTTCAGCTCCTGAACTAGAGCTGTACCTTTCCTTCCTCACTGGAAGAGCTGCTTGAGAAGGAGCAGCATAATGAAAACTAAAGAGAGAACTCTGTGTATTCATTGTCCTGGCAAGGCCATAAATATTTCAGTGAATTACTGAAATCAGAAATAGAAGAAACCTGTTAAATTATACAGAGTATATCCTGAACACAGCTGTACAGCTCCCTTTTTAATAGTTTTTGCTAGCAAAGGAATTAAAATCAGTGCTGTGTGCTTTGAAGGTAAAAAGCTTATTTTTGTCAGCTAAACATTTGCTGAGACAGTACTTCCACTAGAAGATATTCATTTAGTGAAATTAATATGTATTATTCCTTTGAAACTTTGAACAATAACAAAAGAGGTGAGTTTTCCCAAAAGAGAGTTTATCAACTGTTTTATCCAAAGGAAAATTTCAGAGTTTGGCAAGTCCCTGGAGGTTGAATTTTTTTCCCTTAATACAAAAATACTTAATGAGAAGGTAATTTTATTTTTGTCAAAAGTAATAATACTAAGGTATTCAATGAACTTTCTGCTGTTGAATCTTATTCAAGTTGACATTAAAAAAAATACGAATCTCAGAATTATATTTGTAATTTTGGAATATTACTTGGACATCTCTGGCTGCTTCTCCTTGCAGAATCATGCTGAATTTTGAGCTCCTTTTGGCACAGAATATTGGTACTTTATTCCTCATGGAGTGGATCCCTTTTGGACTATATTACAGACATGGTTGAATTTTTGCCTTATTCTGAAAATGGGAATGGTTCATTAAAATACTGATAGTTTTTCTGCAGCTCTTTAGATACATTGCAAATCAGATCACAGTAAGAAACCCAAAGTTGAACAACTTATGTACTTGCAGAAAAATTAAAATTCAAAGTTGCATAACAGGGAAAATTGTAATCCTCAGGAAAAAAAATCCAAGTATATTTAATACAACTTTGCAAGGACACAGTCAAGAATTTGAAGGCTTTTTCTATATAACCGTTTACTTGCAGTAAGACTTTTAATTTTCATTTAAATTTTCAATTTTGCCTGCATGGTAAATAAGAATGAAGAGTTGTAATTTTGACAAGTGTTCATAGAACTGTAATTTCATAAAGAAAATATGTCCAAGAACTTGAAGATGTTTCAGTGCAACAGAAACTAAGTGTTCCACTTAAGGAATGTAATACTGTACAGTATTGACAATAATTCCAATATAAATGAAATTAAAATGAGTGTGCATAAAAATTAATTTTAAAATGGAGCACTAGAGCTGTGAGACAAGTCCATTCTCTCTCCAGTCTGAAAATCTGACATGAACTGCTTTATTGACATGATTTCTACACCTTCATTAAAATTATTACCCCAGTTTTAAAAAGGACTTTAAGTCATGAAGCAGCTGATTTGCTCATTCATAGGTAAGAACAAAAAAAAAACAAAAAAAAAAGGCAAAGGAATTAACAAAAGTCTTCTGAATTTAATATTTATATTTTTTTCTGATTGTCATATTGGTAGGAAATCCTGAAAGCAGCTTTTTTTCTTCCTGGACAGTAACCTACAATTCCTAGAATTTATTACGCTATAGCTCATGTTCCCAGCATTCTGAGGGAGCTGTCAGGTTAATTAGTGGCTCCTAAAACCACTTTGTTTCTGCTTTATCAACACTGTGTGTTGTGTTTGTGCAGTGACTTTTCATTGAGCAAAACTGCCTGGACTATGGAACAGTGTCAAGGAGCAGCTTTGCAGTGTGCAATATTCTGGAAATGTTCCTGAGGAAAGGGAAGGAGTGATGGGGAGGCACAGACTGGAGCAGAGACAGCCACAGGCTCTGTCACAGTTTTCTGAGAACATTTTACTGGTTTGGATTTCTTGCCTTTCTTTATCGTAATTGCTACAGTTCAGTACTGTGTGTTTGATGCAGTGTTTCAGTGCTGTGTGCTGGATCCACATACATTTTTAATGCATGGTTATCCACATATTTCTCAGTAATTCAGACTTAGCTGTGGTTTCCAGGCTGGAGTCGCTCGTCAGGCACTGCCTGCAAAACTCTCGTGACTGATTTACAGCTTCTCTGCAGAACCTGGACTCTTTTATATCCCTTTCAATTGCAAGATTTATTATGATAATCTGTGAGAGGTTTTGAGGTTGGGTGGTGATCCCTGACTCAAAAAAAAAAAAAAAGGATGAGGCTGCTAAGCTATAGCATCATCACAGATGAAATGTAATATTTAAGTGCTTATCTGTACTTAAAAGCAGTGCCTATAATGTTACAGAAATAAGTTATGCCAGTGGAGCCAAATCAAGGTTAAATAGCAAAAAAAAAAAAAAAAAA
>VZRZ01002329.1:467849-508331 GCA_013398175.1 Climacteris rufus | reverse complement strand
TAAAAAAAAAAAAAAAAAAAAAAAAAGAAAAAACACCAAAAACACAGTTTTGATGTTCCATCTTTGGTTGTGGTTTTGTTGGGTTTTTGTTATTACTGTTATTGTTGGGATGTGAGTACAGGTGCTGTCTGACAAGCCTAAAAAACATTCCCTAAACCCTGTTTCTTTGGCCAGGATTGCTTTGGATTTACAAGAAATACTTAGAAGGAGACAAGAAGTTTTTGGTCCATAATATAATTAAAATGTATCACTTCTGTGAACATAAGCCATAAAAATGCCTTGCAATTGGGAAGCAGAGGAAATGTCTGCATGTAATGTAAATTATACAAAAGTTTAGAAAAGCAGCACTTGGTACTTTGCCACCAAGGAATCAGAAAAGATTTAGCTGGGAAGGACCTCCAGCAATTAGGTGGTGATTCCTGTGCCTTCAGCAACACATATTATACATACATTAATCCAAACAGTTATTTATCTGGCATATCCTACTGCCTCTGTGGGCTAACTGTTCCCATCACTAATCATCTTTGCCACTAGAAACCTTTTCCTTTGGCCTAAATCCTCCTCATTGTGGCTAAAGCCCATCACGACCTGTCTTGACCCCTGCAGAACACCCCACTGCTTCCTCTTAGTGCCAGCTTTTAATATATTTGAAGACCATGTAGTGTCTCCACTCTGCTGCTCCCCCAAATAAGTGACACCAGTCAGTTGAATTTTTCTCTACATGTCTCCTGGCCACATCCTCACCTTGTATTTCCCTGACTTCTCTCCAATTCATCAAAGTTGTATTGAGTTCTGTAGTTGGCAGCTTCCATGGGACACAGAAATGGAATAAGCTTGTTTGCTTGGCTGTAGGAGCACAGCAGTTCCCAGCTGCTGTTCCCTTGCCCCAGTAGCTTCGTGCTGCTGGTTCTTGTGAAATCTGGGTTTTTCGGTGCTCCCAGAACCAAAGGCAGCTGGGTGCACCCACTTCCTGGTGCTGCACACCTTGGGGACAACACTTTGCTGTTGTCTCTATTCATTTGCACCCCATTTATTTCAGACATTTGATCCAGTTACTTAAGCCCTTACAAAATTCTAATCGTGTTTTTCAATGGCATTTCAAAGAAAGGTCCATTTACCAATGGGTTTTAAATCCTGAATTACCCCCAAACTTCCCTTCCTTGGACTAAACCCACGTTTTTTTGAATGTGAGTGAGGAATGACATTGTTTTCACCTAACTGCTCTTACTTGTGGGTGTTGTTACAGGGCCCAGGAACTAAACCCAGCTTGTTTAATTTGGTGTCCAAGAATCAGAACATTACAGTAATTATGGGCAAGCAGAGAAGCCAGATAAATGCTGACACTAATAAGGAGAGAATAATTTTAGAGCCTGATCAGATCAGAAAACATATTTAAATATCAATTATGAACACGTTGCATGCTGATTTATTGGTGATTGAATAAGGATGTTAATCCCCGGGTTTCACAGCAAGGAAAAACACAGTGTCTAAAGCTTGTATTTCAAGACAGTTCTTTAATGTGACCTAGATTTCAGAACTCTGTTGTTGCTGCTAGAAAAGCAAATTATTCTCTCTCCATTCACTTACCTTTAATGAGAAAAGATGAGTCAGCTTTTGAATAGGCACTGCCTGTCCTGACTTTCAAATCAAAACATTTTAATAATGAAAAACAAGTGATATTATTATATCTTAAAATACAGATGACCTAACAAGATTAATGCAGTCTCATTAGGATAATTTCCAGCATCTCTGAAGAAAAGCTTCATTAAAGAGCAGACCTTTAAAGTTCTATGGACTTGTTTAGTTCATACTGTGACCCCTCTATGAAAAAATTAATTGACTTTGTGCCTCTTCCCATACAAGTTGTATTTGCTCTTGGAAACTATGGAGACTGAAGTCAAAACTCTCCAGATCCAACAATTTTGCTGGATGGTAAATACTTCCTAAATTGTCTCTCTATTAATTCTGTTGACACAATGCTTAGAATTTTGGTGTATGAATCCTTCATTGTAACTTGGTGTTTTGGCATAAGAGAGGAAACAAACTTCGAAATTCTGTAGCACGGAGATGCAAATTGCTCCCAAGTCAGAGGAAATACCCAGGGGAGGCAGGAATTGGTCTCAGCCCCACATCAGTGTCTGGAACTGAGAAAATATCCTGGTGAGGCAGGGATTGAACCTTGGGTGTCAGTCCCAGATCCAAGGCTGACATCCCTGTCCTGAGTGGCAGGGACAGCTCGGATTCAGGCAGCTGGGTGTGGGGAGGGGTGAGCACCCCAGCATCTCTCCGTGGCTCTGGGTGTCTGCACCCACTCAGGGCACCCCTGTCTCTGACAGGTAACCAAACCCAGTGCCCATTGCAGGGGAGTGACCCAAAGCACTGTGTGTGCTTTTGGCAGTTGCTGCTCACTTCATTCCCCTTGAGCATCCTGAGAGATCTGCATTCAAGCTGACAAGGGGTGGGGGGGGATGAGCAGCCCTTTGTTGGGAATCTGCGTGTGCTGAAGCCATCAGGGCTCATCTTGTCTCAGAGGGCTCGTAGGCTTTGCTGTCAGCTCCTGCAGTTGTCACATTTTTTCACTTCTCCTCGGTAGGTAGGAGTGAGAAGCTGAGGGGCCAGCAAGAGTTCCTTAGACATATATGGTGCACAAGTGTGTTAATTTAAATGGGAAGAAGTACAGGGAAAGTTGATTGCCAAGAATGAGAGAGGAAGCTTTTTGAAAAGTGTATTTTAAGGAGAATTTGCAAGAGGAAAACATAATTGCTTGGTGCTTATAAAGGAGACCTAAAGGAGGTACAAAATGTATGTATGGATTTCTTGCCTCATGGAATGAGGCATATGGCTCTTTAACTGGGAGTTGAGGATGGAGATTTTTGCCTTGCATTAATTAGTGATTGCTGGTATTGGGTATATTGATTGGGGATTGTGATTGGTAACAGAGTTTTTCCTTTACTGTAAATTTTACCTTTACAGTTCAGGTTAAATTCAGTGTGTTAAATGGAGGCACCTTGTGAATTTTTTTTTCCCCTTCGAATTTATAACAAAAAAGGAAAAGTATCTGTCTAGATTTTAAGAACTTTTAACATTATTTTTAGAATATGCTGTCTTTAAAGTCATATCTCCCTGTAAATAAAACCCTTCTTTTGCTTATAACTACAGAGTTTTTTGTATCAGACTAAAATGATGGCTTGAGTTGATGTATTTTTACAGTTTTACAAAGGAAGAAGTATTACTTTGGTCAGTCCTTGCTGTGAGATGAGCTCAGCAGAGTGGTTCTGTCTCTCAGTTGTGGGTGGTTCGTGCCAGCCCCTTGCGCAGTTTAATTTCATCATCAGTGCAAAAAAGTGAGATATTACTTAGCAAGAAAGGCATATCATGTAATATTATTGCTTTTTAAATATCAGACAATTTCTGCTCAATTCTAATTTTAGGCAGTCATTTTAATTTGCTACCAATGAATGCTTTCTAATTAAACTTGCATTTAAGGCTCGCATGCGTCAGAGAGCAACGTGAGCTGACAGTGATGGCAGTGGGTGGATGGCACAATAGATGCTGACAAGAGAAGTTGATCCAGTAAGGAAAGGAGATGGATGAATTCCGGAGCAGAGGAATCAGGGGAGCAAGAAAGGAGGGAAACTGGGGAAAAAAGAAATTATTTAGAGCGAGTTACTCCAGGCTATTCCTAATTACCTGGTGGTGAATGCCCTGTGTGCAGAGCCTTGTGTTTCTGGGATGAGAATGGGTTAATTCAGATTCTTTTTAACCTGTAAGTGGCTTGTACCAATTCAGAACAAGGATGCTCCCCAGAGAGTACTTACTTCCATGGATTTAACTTTTTTTTAGCCTACATGGCATTGGTGTAAAATTCCCCAGTGATGGACTGTTTCTCTAATTTGAGAATTTCTCATGTGTTTCCTGTCTTCTCTTCACCAGTGCAAGGTTCATAGGTATAAACAAAATCCATTTCAATTTAACTTATGCAAGTATTCCTCAAAAATTACGTGGTAACTTGTAGTGTGTTCAGCCAGCAATGGAAGCAATAATGTGTTCTTGACTAATCCCAAGTGGACAGCATCATGTTAACAGGCAATAGTGGGAGACTGTAAAAAAAAAAGCCTGCAATTAATTCATAAAAAGGAATGTTTTTCTAAAAACTGGAAAAGACTGAAAAAAATGTAATGGGGAACATGCTTTTACCATTTTTAATTCCTTAGCAGGGAGCACTACCAGCTCTGTGACCCTTGAGTACTGCATTTCTCTCACTGTGTCGCTAATTGAGACTCTGCTGTTGCAGCCTTTAACACAAAAATGAAACAAAACATCTTTGACTTGGCAAACTAAACAGATGGGAGCCACTGGAGGATAAGGAACAGTGGTATGATTTTTTTTTTCTTTGCAGCCTTCTCTGTGAAAGAGGTGGATTTCTGCATTCTGCAGTTTTCTGATTTTTCTGTATTGCCTGCACCTTATCAAGAGCTTCTTGACCAAAATAAGCCAAACAATTTGGGGGGAACACTGGCCACTGCATTCATTTGTGTTTTCACTGGACAACCAGTAGCATTTTAGAAAGAAGCAGTGTAGGTGAAAAGTACACAAATCACTGTCAGATAACCAGTATGTTAAATGCACAGATTAAAATGAGCATCAGTTCCACTGTTTGCTTCTCATCTTAATAACAGTCTGAATTGCTTGGAACCTACAGTACCTAAACCTTTACGTGAAAGGAGAAAAATAGTTTTTATCTGAAAAATATGTAGTTTGGGGTTTTTTTTTCTGTTGTATTTCCAATGTTCACCTTTTGAAAAGGTACAATTTTAAAGGTAATTCTTTATCCTTTTTGAAGACACTCAGCAGCAATCTCATTGCTCAGATGCCTGTAGCTCTCATTTCTGAAGAACTGAACACTGGGCAGAGTTTGTTCTAACTTTGGATTTCCTTATTTGTTAGGTAGGAGAAGAATATGTCTGTACTAATGTCTGACCACATGTACTGTTTGAGGTCATTCTTATTTCCTGAAATTTCAGTCAGTTGACTGGTCATTGTTCATAAATTGCAGTTGCTGTTGTATTCAAACTGTTTCTAATTAACTGTACCAAACTTTTCAAAGAGAAGGATTATAGTAGAAGAAAGACATTTATAACAGTTTGTAATTTCAAAATTGCCAAAAAAGATCTAAAAGTTGATCATGTAATCCTTCAGCACGAAAAGCAAACTATTTAAGAACACACTCTAAATTGTAATTGTTTTAATCCAAGATTACTGAGTTTGCCAACATAGATGGGTCAATATGTTATGATTAATAGGCGGTGGAGAAACACAAGCTCATCTTTCATCGTGCCCTGAATGTCCAAAGTAAGACAAATATTGTTCCTGAAGCATTCCTATTTCTAGGAATAGACTGAAGGGAGACAAGCCAATCTGCAAACCATAGTCCAAATTAGCAGAAATTTCAGTTGCTACTATTTCCCAGATGTCTCCACTTGAAGATTACTAAGTCCATCTTTGTTTTATTAAGTGACCAACAACAAAAGTAAAGAACAATTTCTTTAAAATGCAATTTGATATGTGAAAAAAGAGAATGGAATGTCCCCTCAGCATAGTATTATTTATGAAAGGAAACACATTTGGTTTTGGGAAGAGCACTTAAAATTATCTAAAGTGACACACAAGCAAATGCCAGAAGTGCATATTCACTTCTGAAAGCTGTTTTTCTGAACCTATGTTTGTATTTAATTCACAAATAAGCAGTAGAATACAGTTTATGTTATTGATAGTCTCAAACAATAAAAGGCCAGTTTGTGCCTGCACCCATCAAACACACTGGACAAACAAGAGTGGATATTTCTCCACAAGTTTTTCCTTGATACCAAGATAGCTCTGGTGTCATCTCTGGGATATTCCCATATTCCAGCAGCACTCAGGAGTCCAGAACCAGGCAACTCAGAACCAGCAAGTCAAACCTTCAGCCTTCCATCCTCTGCGTTGCCTAAACAGCTCAAAGAGAAGAGCCAAAGGCATTGGGATCTGAACTAACACATTTTGCTTTATTGTTGAGGCCACATGAAGAAGGTTTAAACTTTGCTAAGAGCTAAAATTGGTGGCTGTTGAGAAGAGATCAGAATTCAAAACCACATTTATCAAATGACAGTGAAAACTGGTTTTACTGTCCTTTAGAAAATCTTGTGTATCAGAAATTCTCTTAGCAGGCAAATTCTGTTTCTTAAAAAAGTAATCATTTTTGATTACTATTAAATACAAATAAATTATCAGGAGATAAATAATGGGTATGAGCTGGCCAATGCTCTTGTATGTAAAAATGATATGTACAACTGGAAAAGTCAAACTAGATAAAAGAATATATAAAAAAGACATCCTTATTTCTGTTGTTGGTCAAAGAATAGTTCATTGTGAAACACAATACTTGTACAATGTGGCTTTTGAATTCCAGATAGATACTACATCCCTTAAGCTTCATACTTGATATTAATTCCAGATACAACTGTTTACCCCGAACAGGAAAGGAACCGTAGCCAGAGATCCTTTTACTGGTGGATAACAGAGGTGTGAACAATGCTGGAAATTGGTTTGTGCTTCACAAAAGAGTGCTTAGGGTGAGATTAGCACCTTTGGTAGGCAGCTGTCCCTAAGTACTCTTTCCAAATTCATCAGTGATGTTTGGTGACTGCTTGTAATGGAAGGAAGGTTTTAAAGGCTGGCCTCAAGGCCAAAATAAAGCACTTAAGGACATACTTATCTTGAAGCATCTAAATAGGCCAAATCTAGATAGAATCCTAGCGCACAGTATTTTTTTTTTTTTTAGCAATTCTTACAATAGTCTCTAAATCTCTCATTTCCTTTGAGTAGTTTTGTCAGAAAATAAGCAAAAAATAATGGCTTTGGACTGCAGTATTTCGATGTTAGGGAAATAACAGGTTTGAGTCAACTGGATATTCTGCTGTGGTATCTGCTGATCTCCACATATCTTTTGCTTCAATAATTTTTAACTAACTTATTAGGGGGAAACAATCACCCAACTACGTTACTGCAGTTTATAGGTTTGATAACTGCCTGGGAAAATGAGGCTTTTTCCCCAAATATCTCTCTTTCCCCCTTTTTCCTTCAGGGACATGAGGGATCATGCCGTGCAGTGTTGTTGAGGCAGAGCACACACATTTCTCTCTTGGGAGCTGCAGGCAAAGCCTTCCATGTCTGTCACTTCCTCCCAGTTTCTCACTGGGGCTGATGCTCATCTCTGCTCTGGGCCCCACTGGTGCAGTTTGTCCTGCGAACCCAAGGAGGTGATAAAGATCGAGCAGCTCCACACTTAGCAAGGATCAGGAAGGTTCTGTTTGCCCGAGGGATCATTTTCTAGAACAGGGGCTTCAGAGCAGCGCTGATGCCAGCAGGCATCCCGGCAAGGAGGAGCAGTCCCCAGGGATGCTGCCTGCCTGCTGGGGACCAGCTGCGGCGGTGCTGGGGCACAAACAACAGCAACTGCTTCAACCCGTTCCTTGGCTGGCTTTTTTCACAGAGTTACTGACATTTTTTTTGCATTAACCCTAATTAAATGCATATACTCAGAACAAAATAGGATGTATTTTGACTAAAGTGCTCTCTCTCGGGAGACTCTTCTTCCTTTTGCATGCACAATTGCTTTTGCAGCTTTACCTTTTCTTTACCTTGCAGAAGGTAAATAGTCACAAATATTTGAATAGCTAGGAGCCCTGTATTTTCTGCTGAAATGAACTAGTTTTCTAAAAACTGTAAATCTGTAATTTTTTAAGATGATCTATGCAGACAACTGCAGCCAAATATATTATTTATGAAGATTGATCAAAGACTGTAGCAGCTCACATGAGAAATTATAAATATGCAGAAAACCTGAGATTGCTGGAGTTTATGTAGGCTAAATCCTGTATCTTTCAGACTGTTTCAGCTTCTTTACCTCCCATTTACTCCAGGTGAGAGCTTAGCAGTCTTTCAAAGCAAGTCCTGGGACAGAGAACAAATCTAACCCTGGAGGGTGTGAAAAAATAGAGCAGGGGGAACTGGATCAACTTATGAATGATTCATGGAGACAGCAAGCTTGGAGGAAGTGGAGATGATGTCTGGGGAAATTCGATGCAAAACATGAGAGCCTCCTGGCTACCAGGGGAAATACAAGAAATAGAAGTACAAATCTGAAAGGGAAGGAAAGTAATAAAGGGAACAGCAGTGTAAAACTAGTGAAGAGCAAGTAAAAATGTGGGAAATAAAAGCATTAAGAAACCTACAGATGTAGGTGGAACTTGGAAACATGTAAAGAATGGATAGGATATACAATCTAATGAACACAAAGTCAAAAAGGCAAATAAAGCTCTGGAGATATCTCCAGAGTTTCATTTCTAGGTGACAAATGTATTCAGTGTTTTTGAAAAGCAAAGTCTTCAGTGGTTAAGGGAAGAATACAGAACATCAGTTATCATTGCTACCTACGTACAGCTCTTCATTTAGAAGAGAAAAAAGCCATCATTTTAATCAAATCACTAGTGAAAAAAGTGTAATTATCACTGCTAAATGAAATAGGTGATGTAGGGGTTCCGTGTGAGCACAGAGCAGATGCTGGGCTTTTACTCAAAATTGAGCAAATCCATTGTCATTTATTTTGGATATGCATGTTGCATGCAGGAACAAGGAAAGGCCAGGGCAGATGGAAGCAATTGAGGGATGAATTGCCATTTAAATAATTAGAAAATATCCATGTTGAATAAAGGTCCCGTCTTTCATGGGAGAGGAAGGAAGAGCCAGTGATCATGTCTAGCATATTTATAACTTAAAACATCCTTTTCTTCCTTCCTTCATAATGGAGCCAGAGCCTGAAAACTGCTATGCAGCAGCTACCTTGTGTTTAAAGGGAAGTAGTTGTGGATTATTCTCTTTGAAAGGTAGTGGGTGGCATGTTTTGAGGAACAGATTGTATAGATCTGTTCTAAACTGAAAATGGGAGGAAGCCTGAGATAAGTGACTAATGGGGGTAAAAGTGATAGGAAAAAAAAAATCAATGCAATGGGTTTTTTTCTTTTTCAAGCTGTACTGACTGATCATGGTGCTGTTCTAGTTCCCAGTTCTTGAGTTCCCTTCCTGAATTCTGGAGTTTTGGTTACTTGTTGCTCTTCACTTGGTGCCTACAGGTATAATTCCTTCTCAGAAGGTTTGTACCAGCTTCACTGTGCCCAGCCCTGATTCAGTAGCTGCAGTGAGCTGTTTATACTAGAGAACTGAAGTTATCCCCCTCCAGATTTTTAAGAAGAACCACACTAGCAACAAAGGTGTGACAACAGCAGAAAATGAGCCTTTTAAAAAAGAAATTTCAAAAAATAGATGTGTGTGCACTTAGGGCAGTCCTTGGGAGGAAGCAGCTTTCAGAGCTCAGATGGTGCGTGCAGTCCAGCACATTTTCCAAATAAAAGTTTGAAATCTAAAGCAGGCTCACAGATGGTTCTAATGAGCTGGTCTTTGAGATACACTGGGACTTGAACAAAAATAGTTTAACTCCTAAGACACTAACATTTCGGGATGAGTTTCAAGCAAAAGACTTCAAGAACAATTTTTCTTGCATATTTAAATTTTATGTATATTTCTAGTCTCCAAAAAAAGTAGTTTTTCAGGACCTTGCCCTTGCCATTATGTACTTTATAGCACAGTATCACAAATGCAGGAGCATTTTTACACATTGACTGATGCTTCTTTCTCCAGCACTTTTCAAACCCTAACAAGAGTTGGTTTGAAACAAATAGTAATTAAAAATGTAAAGATTTGCTAGGAGAATTTATTTTCTAAAGGGATATAGTATAGTATCCTACTAAATGTATTACTCACCATTCAAGTAATAGAAGTATCATCAAATGATACTTATGAAAAAGTATCATCTAGGAATAAATGTATCATCAAATCATCAAAGCGAGTAGCTTTGTAGCACAGCAAATATTTGTTAAATTGTATTGTTTATATTATTATCTCTTACGAAAGTAGGAATTAATTTATAATATTTTTATGACATGGTTTGAAATTACAGCATTCTAACTTACAGTATCTCAAAACTAGGTTCTGTGTGTCACTGGAGCTTTGAGAGACTTCTTATTTCTTTGTCTCATCTTAGGTCTGCCTTATGGATGGGAAGAAGCTTATACAGCTGATGGAATCAAATATTTTATCAAGTGAGTGGTTCTGGGGAAAATGGGTCAGAGTTGAAATAGAAGCACGTAAAACTAAACATATTTTTTATCCTAGAATTCATGGGAAAATGTGTTGTACATTGTACTGTATGCTGTTGTTTTTTCTAGAATATAGTGAAAATTAATTCATATAATAGGGGTTTTAATTATTCCTCTAAAAGATTCAAGCAAACGGTGAAAAATATAATTCATCTCCATTCTGTATATATCATGAATCTAACTAATAGCAGGTTATTGTAGCTGCTGAAATTTCCACATTGTTTAATTCTTTTCAGTGCCAGAAAGACAGGATTTTGCAGGTGGATTTCCGCAGTCTCCTAAAAGGGAGGAAGGGCAGCAAATAAATTACTTTTATCCCAAACTCTTACAAAAATCATGTAAATAACATTGAAGTTGATGCATTAACTGGCCAAATAAAGCAGGGTTTTTTTCTTTTTTTTCAAGCACACTGCTCAGTTGTCCTTGCCTCACCCCTGCTGCCTCGAGCGAGATGTATTAGAGCAGACATGTTTTTTTTCTGCAGAGGTTTCCAAACACACTGTATATGATCCTGCATTCCAGCTCTAATCAAAGGGTGGCTTTTATTTTCAGACAGATGTAGGTTACTACATGAGATTTATACCAAAAAAAAAATTGTAGAAAAATAGCTTAGGAAATGAAAGTGAATTAAAAGACAATTTCATAGCAATGGAAATAAATACAAGAGCAACTATTAAAATAGAGCGCTGTTCCCTTGGGCTCTGTCTGTACATCCAGGAGCCATCACAGGACAGTTGGGAAGTTAAGGTGGGTGCTGGATTCTTTTCTGGGTAATACTCTGGGTTTGTACCTGGGTAACTGGAAGCTGAGCTTGAAGATAGTATTATCAATTATAGCAAATAAAATTTAGAATCAGTATAGAAGAAATGTCACATTCTTCAAACATCCCCCCATGGGGTTTGGGGGTTTGTTTCTGTGTTTCTTATACAAATACATATCTCAATGACTCAGCAGAAAGCTGGGTTTGCTGAATATGTGCAGACATTTCTTTCTGAGCTCTGCACTTGGATGCTGAACCATTGCAGATGTGACAAGCAGATGCTTATTAGCAACAGTAGAGTCTCAGCTACTCTAGGTGGTGCAAGCCTAATTTGCAGAAAGCATCAGATGTTTTGCATCTTTTCCCCACTTGCTGAAACTACAGAGTTGAATTCAGGAACTCACAGGAAAAAGCTTTTTCGGGAATTTTTGCACATCTCATTGTTAATGACTCTCTTCATGTGCTCATGGTGATAGTGCCCAGGTTTTTCATTGCTTTTACCTTCTGTAATCTGTCCTAAAAAGTTCTGCCTGTCACTCTTTGTGTGGCAGGCAAGGAAAATATTTCCATTTAATTGCAGAGAAGGGGGTGGAATCACCCTTTACAACCAGTGGCTAAAAACTTCTGAGTGGAGTCACCACACTGAAGTGTTGTCAGAGCTCTTAATGCAGTTCATTAGAATGGAATTAACTGAGCATTTCAATAACACATCATGGTAATTAATATTATTTTTAACTATTTCCTTATTTTGCTTTCATCACTGTTTCCAAATGCCTTTGCAGAGTGTAAGCCAGGCTGTTTGCATGCCTGACAATCCATACCTCTTACTACTCTGTGTACTGTGGATGAAGTCAGCTCTCAAAGTTAACTGTTTGGAGCACAAGTCCCTTGCTTCTGACATCAAATGGTGCAGATTTCAAGGTGAAAACCAGCATTGAAAATATCCTTTTTCTAGGAAGAACTTAGCTTGAGGGGCATTCTATCAGCTGATCCTTTGCAGTAGGATTTAATCTTAATTGTTTAAATGGGGATTACCAGAATAGTTGATACTTCACAGCCCTGGTGCTAATGCTGTAACCTTCTTGTTCTCTTTGGCTGTGAATGTCAATCCTTTTATTCTATTTTAGAATCCTTTCATTCATTTTTAGCCCAGCCAAAGCCATGAGGGGCTTAGGAGTGTTTCAACACTAGCCCACTTCCCTGTACACAAATAGGAAAACTTGTTACAGTTCCCCAAGTGGGGCCACAACTGAACTGATCTTCCATGTGAATTGCCAGTTTTCTCTGTGCAGTGAGGATATGAGGATGCATAAAAGCTGCAATGGCTTTGTTTAAATCCACAGCAGTTTTACAATATGCTAAGGACAATCAAATATTATTTTAATTAGCAGTTGTCTTCAGTTCCAACACGCTTTATTGGGCCATCAAGTAGCTGAGTCCATAAATCTATACATTATAAATCTAATGCAGTAAACACCCCAGAATGGAATCTTAATAGCACATAAGCTTGAGACAGCTTGCTGTGAAATTTCCATAAATATCTCTGAAGGGGTGTAGCAATATGAGGTGCATGAGAAATCAGAGTTTAAAAGAAGCAAACCAGCTGGCTTGTGTTACACACTAAAGTGAAACCCACTTATGTGAATAAGTGACATGAATAAAACATTTACATGGGGCTGAGCAGCTCCCTGTACCTGCCAGGGAAAGCTGTATCTTGTCCATGAATCCTGACCTTATGACAATCTTTGAAATCACCACTTTTATTCAGAGAATCATTTCAGCCTCAGTAAATTATTTTCAGTCAATCAGGCTGTCAGGATTGGGCACAAAGTGCTGCAAGTGTGAGAAACCACCTTTTAGTCTGCTAAAACTGACCTGAGTCTGGGCTGGGCATTTGTGCAGGTTTACCATGCAATAGCAAATTATAGTGGGAGCCTCTCTGAGTTACAGCTCTGTGTGTACTGGGGAAAAAAGCGAGTTGAAGTCTCTTACTAATATAAGATAAATGAACAGTTATCAGAAGGACCAAAGTTACATCCGTAGATGGGGATCAGCCTCATTGCAACTACAACTTTCCCCCTGCCAGACAGTAAAGGTGGAATTTGGGCCCAGATATGTTTTAAGATAACCTGGTGTGATTTGAAGTAGCTGAGAGGACAAGCACTGTTGTATTTTTATGTAGCAGTGCAACCAGTCATTCATACATGGCACCAGATCCATGCCCCATCAAGAGAAACACAGCACTGGTGCCTGTTTCCTCACCAATTTACATTTGGAATTTCAATCCTGTTTATATCAGTTTGGTTCAGAAGAATTGAGATTCTGGCCTCATTTGCTCAAAGTGACAGTTGGATGGGGCCTGATGGGGTTTTCAGCTATCCATTGCTCTTCCAAAGTGATAGAATAAAATCCCAGAGAATTCTAGATTGGAAGAGTCATCTCATTTAACCTGAAGAGAATTTACCCACAGCCCTGCCAAACCAAGTCTTGGATATTTCCAGTGAGACAGATTCCACCACCTACCTGGGTACCCTATTCCAATGTTTAGTTGTTCTCTCAGTGAAGAATATTGTGTAAATCTACACAAAATTTCCCTTGAAGCAACTTGTGCCCATTGCTTCTTGTCTGTGCTGTGTGTCTTTGTGAGAAGAGTGGGCTGAACAAACCCAATTCCTTCAACATTTCTTCTTCATGTGTCAGGTTCTCCAACCCTCTCATTATCTTGATGACCCTCCACTGGATCCTCTCCAATTTTTCCATTCTCTGTCTTGAACTTGGAGGACCAGTGTATGGAAGAGACCCCACATAATTAGGTTAAAAAGTTCATTAACTAATTTTATTTATTGGATGATTGATTAAGGCATTTTTTTAATTCCTGATTTTCTAATAGACATTCCTGTCCCTAATAGACATTTTATCTGTAAATCCCAGATACACAAAGGGGCTAATGAGCCTCATAAATTATCACCTACATCCAGATGGGTGTGTGTGCACTTCCCAGTCAGCTGTCAGGTACTAGGATGGGAAAAGTTTTGTTAATAAGAGAAAGACCATCTTGTTCACTTTTAAAGTTTTCATGTGGCTGCTTTGTCCAGGCTTAGTTCAGGTGTTGAATGAGTTTACCAAGTGTTGCAACCACTACTAGAACAAAATGTTACTTTTGCTGTATGCTCCAGCATTAAAGCCAGCAGTGCAAGCAGTGTGTATTCACTCTGTCATTGAACAGATTTTGTGAATTAGGAACTCCTGGGTTTGATTTTCAAACAGGATAAAGACTCTGCAGAACTGCCCTTCCAGTGAGGTGCCATGCCTGCTAATTAATGGTTACATACTGCTGGTTTAGAATCACACAGCAGCAGTATAAAACCCCCTAGCTGGAACACACTCATTTTTCCCCAGAAAACCCATTCTAGTTAATCTCTTCCACCCTCCCACTGTGTTCACCTTTAACATATGGCAGCTCTGTATCATGAGACTGGCACCTAAAATTAGGTAGGGCCTTGCTATTCTCCCTCCCACTCCCACCCACTCCTTGCATATGTATGTGGTTTGTAAGGACCAGCTGTGAATTCTGCCCCTGTAAACACTGTTTTTCTAACATTTTAATAGGACTAGATTCCAAATATTCCACATTAACAGCTATTTTCCTCAAGAGCATGTATCTTAAATTTTTGTGAAAGACAAGCAAAAGTTCCCCAACATTTTCATCTTTTGGGATCTTTTCCCTTAGATGTGTTAGGGCCTGTGATTTTTTTTGTATCTTATAACAAGGGGAAAACAGTAATGTTTTATTTAGGGTTATCTTTCAGCAGTTTATCTAAAAATCAAAAGTTCCCATGGAGGCATTGTGTGCTTCAGTGTGATAAAGAAGGCAATGAAGGTGCCTCCATTGGAAGGTAGAGAATTTGGTCCAGGTTAAGTAGAAGCCTAAATTCAATACTTAAAAAATACAAATTAATAAAAACCACACATGATGTGTTCTAGTGGATTTTGAAATCATGTCTAAAATATCAGATTTCTACTTGGAAAGCTGACACATCATACTTAGATATTTTATAAAATTCTATTTTTTTGGTCTTGCTTGGGTAAGAGACACCATTCATTTTACTGAACACTGGGCATTCATAGAAACTGTTTATGATTTTACAGATGAGCTAAGAATAGCAGAGCATGTGTGATAGATGAACTTCTGTAGTATAAACACTGATGTTTTATTGCACTAGAGTTAAAGGTATCATCATAAAAGGAAAATAAATCACAGTTGATTTTACCTACTGCGTGGTAACTTGAAAAAAACAAATTTGTTCCTTTTATAAATGTGCTCTGCACATTTCTACTGCTTTATAAAGGAAGGGCCCAAACCCCAAGACACTGAAGTGTGTTCAGCTCATTCCTGAATACACTGGTGCATTACAATATCCTGGTTATCTGCAGGTTATCCAAGCATGGGTTGGGGTGGCCCTTCCTAGAAGAAATCAACTTCAATAAAGTTCAAATCATCGCAGACCTATCTAGAAGTAAAATTCTGTATGTTCAACTTAATTTTCAGTCAGTTCAGAGCAGCAAACTAAGAAAACTCGTGATCTGCCATCCTGATTTCACCATGGAACTGAAATTCCCCTGGACTGAATCCAGTGCCAGCTCTGCTCCCAGCTCCCTGTAAAGCAGTAGGCAAGTCAGTTGCACCAAAATTAGCAGTTATCAAATCATCATTGTAGGTGTCCCCATCTTAACTTTGATGTTTTGTGGGTAGGAATGGGTAATTTGAGGCATGCAGTGCTGGTTCCACTGAATTCAAAGAAAGCTGAAGTTACTTTGCATCTCTTAAAATTTGGATCTTTCCTATTTCACATAGCAAAAAAAAAGAAAAATGGAGGCTGTTTTTGAAAATGTTTCCTTTTACCTGTCACCCTCAAATTGTCCTGAATGAAAATAGAGAAAGAATAGTTATATAGTCACAAGAATTGGCAATAGTTAAATAGAACTGGCTCAGCACTAACCAAGTGCTAACTGCTATTACTGCTCTTTAATGTGTAAGGATCCAAAGCTGTCTCCATCCGTCAGCTCAGCATCAGTTCACACACCTTCAGATATAACCAAATGAATTTGGGTAGTCCTGACATGTTTTCCTTGGATTTTTGGAATTCAGTTTCTCTGGTTTTCACTGAAATCATTTTGCAGACTATAAGGAAAATAATCTCAGATGTAGAACTAGGAAACTTGGCATTGGATTTTATGATAACATGAGCTTGTAATACAAGAATGTTAAGACCTTAAGCTGCTTTTGGTTGGGCAATCTTTTTTTTTCCTGAGAGGTTGTTTGTTTTTTAATATCAAGAACCAAAATGGAGAAACATTCCTTCAGCTTCCACAGATATACTCCACACTCTGTCCAGGTTCTGGCCTGTCACAGAAGGCAGCTCTTAACATTTCTTCTGTGAGAAAACACAAGAAACTGAAATTATTTTGCTCGCTGTGTTTCGGGAGGGCCATCGGAAGCAGCTCAAGGTGCACAGCAAGGTTTTTCAGGATGTGCTGCATCCAGAGCAAAGCCACTGCTCCAGGTTCACATCACTTCAGTACAGGAGGAGTTTAAACAAAAGCCTTGAACGTGCTCTGATGCATTTGCAAATACACAGCAGCAGCATTTTTATGCAGCTCACTCAGAGACAGGACTGTGAGTAAGTGCACACATTAAACCAGCCCTCCTAGAGGAACAGCACTTGGCTGCTGCTGGGGGAGGCAGATTTCAGGTACTGCTTTCAAGCTGACAAGTGCCTGTGCTGTCACTCAAACCTTAGGGCTGATTCAGCTTTGGCTCAGATCCTGCTGTTATTACTGATTTTGATTTTAGTTCAGGCCATTTGTTTATTGTGGACAATTTTTAATGATGCAGCACACACTATTTACATCTTCCTAGTGATTACTGCCTTCTGAAATGGCTCATAGATTTTCTGAGCAGGCAAGGGTTTAATCGGTTTAATCAAGGAATAAATAGCAAGACTGTCTTCTGGGGTTTCACTTTATATCCCTCAATCTTTAATTAATACTCAGGCAAAATCTGCCATCCCTGAGGGAAATACAAGAAACATTTATGTTGCCTCAGGACATAGCTCCATGAGGTGACAAGTGCTCTTGATCTTGTTACAGCCAATAAAATGAAGGTCACTGACATCTTCCAGGACCTGCCCAGCATCTCCTGGGGTTCTATTAGAGGTTGTATGTTCCTTTTGAAATGTCTTGAAAGAGGGCAGAGGCTTAAAACAATTGTAACGAAAAAGGGAAAAGAAAAAAAATGGGTGTATCAGTTCAAATGATCTGATTTTGATAAATGCAGTGCAAAAACCCTTCCTAAACTGCCTTTAGGATTCATGTCTGGAAGCTGTCATCCCTAGATGCTCTCAGGATTGATTGAGAGATTATACTTGCATCAGTGTCACTCAGTTGTTTAATTTTGTTCTAATTGCTTACCCGCTAAATTAAAATGCTTTAGTTACAGCTCAGAATAAGTTATTCCTTGCAGATCCTCCCAACATTTGCTCTTCAAAATAGCAAAGGTTTTCCATTGCTCGAGTTGGTATTCCCTTACAGCATTTAACATCTTTTTTCCAACCACTGGCCTTTCCAAGGGGGACACCAACCATGACAGACACCTTGGCTGGGTCTGCAGCCATGTGCTGGCTCTGAGAGCTGAAAAAACAAAAAATGAATACCAAGTTTCAATTCATAAGGGACAACATCAAAGTGCTAAAAGCACTGGCTCGGGAAAGCTGAGAAATAGTTCAAATTAGGAATGCATTTTCAAAACCTGTGAAGTGCACCCCGTTATATTCAGTCTGATTATAGAGTGATTCAGCAGCATTATCAGGTAGAGGTTTGAGGGCAACAGAATCAGCCCATTTTTGACCATCCTGCCTACCAAGTGTGGCTGTATTTATCTAAACTCCACAGTGATGGGAGGCAGCCTGGCTGTGACTGAAGGGCAGTTATTGCCACAATCCCATGGGCTGCCTTAGGAGCAGCAGCTCCCTGGGACTGCCAGAGGTGCTCCATTGCCACCTGCTCTGTGGGGAAGGTGATTCTCTCTCTCTCTTCCAGGATGGGAGGTGCTGGTCCAAGCTGGGACTGCTCCATTTTGTGCAGGATCTATGTTTGATGGGATATTTTCTAATTATGCAGCATTTCCAAAGGTGCCCAAGGAACATTGATCATGTCCCAGGAGAGTTGCTTGAGCAAGTGAGAGAAACATTAGTAAAATAAGAGCTGAGTACCTTCTCTGAGGTGTGAGATTTGGGACTGTGGGTTTGAAAGGGAAAACGGATCCTTGCAAAGCAAAGGGCTGTCCCAAGCACGAGGGGAACAGGAACAGAAAGGCCTGGAAACAAAAGACAAAGGCAGTAATTGAAGCAAATCTTGTGAAGCCGTGTGGAGTGCAGCACTGAGCAACACAGGCTGTGCAAGAGCAAGCAGGGAGGATGGCACAGCCTCTGCAGGAAGGATTAAGTTTCAGGATCTTCATTCAGGGGCATTGTTCTTTATTTTCCTGTTGTTCTGGCCCTCATTAGTCTCCAAGCCAGCAGTGCCCAGGGCCTGCATGTCAGTGGGTAACGAGGGGATGTGGAGTCAGTATTCCCAGTGCTCTGGCAGATGGCACACACTCCTCACACAGGAACTCCAGAACTTCCCACTGGGATATGCATGTGAGTCTAAAAACTACCAAAGCACAGTGGAATATATTTCTGGGCACTGTAGAGCGTGTTCTCTTCCAACCCATTTCTTTTACATCTAGCAGTGCTCTTTGCTACATTTTGTAATGATTATTTCAAGAAGAGCAGTGAAAGCAGCAAAGGGTGAAGCTCTCAGGGCGGGCAGTGCCCTGTGCCAGGCTCTCAGCAGCACTGGGGGCACCACAAGGGCTTTGCAGAGGTTTTGTGCCCAGATCAGGAACAGCTCCATCAAGCATCAATGCTCTTCAGCTGAGCACTGTTGCATTTTAAAGGGCTAGTAATGTTCGGGAAATCAAAAAGTAAGGTAAGATTAAAAGTTTAGCAGAATTACTACTATGGATTACATGGATTTAGTTTATGGGGTGTGCTCATTTAGTAGGAAAACATGAGAGTTGTGTTATTTTACACAAGGAGAGTTCTGCTTTCACTTTCATCTTTCATCCTGCTCTGTTTGGTAGAGAGGAATGGGGCCAGAATTTGGCTTTGTAAGTTGAAATACAACTAAATCCTTTTTGGCCCCTAATGAGTAATGTTCCCTATTTGTTAGGAGAGTTTGACTGACTAATTGCTTCAGGCTGCATTTCCTCTCCTGAACAGATCTCAAACAAATGGATCTTGCACAAGATTTTTCCTTTTAAAGCTCAGGAACCCTGGTGCAGTTTTGAGCTAGGTGTTATGAATGTCATCCCATGACAAAAGGGGGGGAAAAAAACAACTTCCAAGAATTCTGCATGACAGGTTTGCAGCTCAACCTCCTGCACTGAGACCTGCAGCACTTGTGAAGTCTGCAAGACTTCACAATTCCCTGTTAGGCTCCAGAGTTTCACCCTGGCCGGAGAACACAGTTTAAGGTGAAAAACATGTCTTGATAGTGCTTAAAATCTAAGAACGGTGCAGATATTTTTTCCATTAGCCTTTCTCCACATTTTTCTTGGAGTTATTCTTTTCTTAAGAGATTGTCTGAGGTTGTCATTTTAAAATAAATAGTTTTCCATGTGAAGAAGGAAGAGCCATAAGGAGAGTAATTATAATGGCATTTGAAATAATCCGCTACTATTTCTTTGCCAAAACATCCCTCTGTTCTCATGTTTTGTTTTCCCAAGCTCTGAAATTTGTCCTGCAGTTTGCTAATGTTAAAAAGACAGACTAATCTACTGACATATTTCCAGATCAAATGTTTCTGTTTTCTAACAATAAATTTGGCTGCCCTCCGATAGCAATGATTTGTTTGAAAACCTAAAAATCTTTAAATGTTGCTAATTGCTCTAAAAACATTAAATTAGACTTTTGAACAGGAACATTTGCAAATGGAAAACGTTGTACATTTAAACTTTGTAATGCTGGCTTTCCAAATACTCCTTTAATATTCAAATCAGTTGCATCAATGAAGCAAAACCTAGAGGTAGATTTGGACTCCCTCTCACTTTTTATTGCTGGCCCTAACACACAAATCAGAGAGGATGTATTTCTAATACAAGAATGTTCTGCAAACCAGTAAATCTGGGATTATCTCTTCGGACTGATTATGTCAAAGCTCTTTAGTCACAGCACTTTTGGAGAGCTAAAAATAAATAGCAGCAGGGTTTATACATTTATTCTCTGCCTAAATAATCTGTGCGTATTGTGTGTGTCTGTCTACAATGTGAGACATGGTATCTGGACTTAATGTTTATTTATAAGAGCTCTTTTCCTAGTAAGGATTTTGGCAAAGGGTTTAAACCAAACTGTCTTAGGAGAATTGCCCGTGGGATAAAGTCTAGAGCAAGTTGGAAGGAGCTGAGTTCAAATCAGGAGTGCTTGCAGCAGCAGATTGACTTCAGAGCAATCTTTGGCCCCATGTTTTGAAAATGGATGAAAACTGGTTCTCTTCTGTCCTACCAGTGATGAACCAGTGTTACACCACTGAATACAGAGAATTGCAACCCTGATTTCAGTGCCACAATTCTGCACTGTTAAAGATCTGGAGAATTATTTTGCATTGAATTTTTGTGAGAGCAAGCTGAGGATCTGACAGCAGTAGCAGGAAGTTGGGCATGCTGTCATTTGCCTCCTGGCCCTGAAGTATGTAGGAGGAAAAGCTTCTGAAGGATAAACACTTTACAAAGAATTCTTTTAGTTTGTTACATCAAAGATCTGTGGGTGCCTTTCCTTGTAACTTTTCTACTCCTGTGTAGTTTCTGCCATTTCACAGGGTTGATGCTGCGTGCTCAGGGCAAAATGGAACCAAGGCTGCAGGTACACAGCAGGTCAGGGCATGCTCCATGAGGAGGTCAAATGGGAAAAGAAACAGATTTAGAAATAATTTTGTTCTAATTTAAATTCAGCAATGGATTGCTCAGAAATGGCTTGATAGAAGTAGACAATATAAACACTTAAAACAGTACTGGAGGCAATAAATCTTGCATTGGCAGAGATGGAATGGATGGAATCCAGTTCATTCAGCTCCCATAATTCTGCAGGTATTGGAAGGAGTTCTGTGTTGTTATACCAATAAATGAAATCACATGCTGGGACTTCAATTTAGAGCACATCTTCAGTCCTAAGCCTTATTGACCCAATACTTAATTGGGAAACAAGGCATTTCCTGACCTTATAGAAGCATTGCAGAAAAATACAGCAAAGATATATTCTTTAGTATATTTACAAATATAAATATGTAAGCATTTCCATGTGTTGTGGAGTAACGGGAATGATGTTCTTGGTTAGACAGACTTTATTCACAAGTCTCTCATAAAACATTGTAAAAGGACTCTCTTCATGTTGGCTGTCATCTGACTTTCTAAAGGTAGACATTGGAAATGCTTGGCAAGTTGCTCTTATTCCTAGTAAAAATGGTGCATTTGCTTTCTTAGAATGAAACACTTACTGTGCTTGAGAGTGGTCAGTGTCTGCTGCAGTGTATGTTCTGTAGGAACATGTTTTTCATTTATCCTCTGTTTTAACTCCTATGAAACTGATCCTGCAACCCCAGTAATGCACATTTTTGTAACATACTATTGAGGAATGGAGTCCATCCAGTGCTGCTCTCACCTAAAGAGCACTTCTCAGTTGGTTTTACATAGAACTGGAGCTCTGGGGGTTGATCTTTCTTTTTAATGGATAAGAACTGAGGATATGGCCTTTACATTCCACACTTTGTTTACCTTATGTGGTCCTTACTCAGAAGTTGCTTCAACTGAAGTAGTGCCTCAATGCTCCGGTCACCAGGTAACTGTTCCTGCAGCTCCAGCTGGGATTTACATTAGGATCATATTTACCCCATCCTCATCACACCCAACTGATTGTGAGCTCAGTGCACTCAATGAAAGGTGTGAATAGTGTGATCATGTTGATGGGAATAGTGATTCCCAAACCCATAACTCAGTGTAGTGGAACACTGACTCAGATTCCCACTTCAGTGTATCCATTTCCATAATCAGTCATTCAAGAAGGTGTCCTTGAAGGCAGAAGGACAAAACCTGTTTTCTCTTGAAAAGGTAAATCCAAAGTCAGTTTCATCATGACACTTCATATTTAATTAAACCAGTGCACCTGAAAGGTGAGTACAGACATGGCTTTAGGGACATTCAATGTTAGCATGTGTGAGAAGAGCTGTTTGTCCTTGGTGGTGTTTATTATACATACAATATTTTTCAGCTTGTTCTTGTAGTGAACTTTTATTACAAAATTAATCTTTGCACTGACTTGACTATAAAAGCTGTGAATTTATTAGCAAGATTTTTTTTTTTTTTAAGTGAAAAGAAGCTATTTCCTTTCCCAAGAACACATTATTCCAGAAGGGAGAAGAGGCAGTGTGTTCCCACACACAGTATGGCTCACATGCACAGCACCACTCACAAGGTGTGCAGTGTTCTCACCACAGACACCAAACCCATCCCTGGCTCTGTCCTTACTGAGCCTTGCTTGGGCTCTCTCCATTCATACAGAAGCTTTCCAAAAACTGTAAAGCAGCTTAGCCTGCATGTCAGATGTGGGGTTTAAACCTTAAAAAGCAGCACTGACACCCTTTTGTTGTGTGTGTAAAGGCTGTGGGAGCATGTCCAGAATTTGGTCTAGAAGACATGCAAAAACCATAATTTTTTAATTTATTTGCCAGCCTTTTTCTTCAAGGAGAGGAATTATATGGTGATGATAGAATAGTAATTACAGAATCACAGAATGGTTTGGGTGGAAGGGACCTGACATATCATCTCGTTCCACCCCCCTGCCATGGGCAGGGACACCTTGCACTATCCCAGGTTGCTCCAAACCCCATCCAGCCTGGCCTTGGACACTTCCAGGTTCATGTTCTGAAGAGCTGAGTGTATTTCTATGATGTGACTCCACATTTGCTCAACTTCCTCTTGACCACCCTGCCTCCCTCAGGCTGTGGGGCTGTGTTAATGCCCTGCTGGCTCGTCAGAGTTTCACCAGACTCCTTAGTCTGGGCTCTGCACCACTGCTGGGTTAATTGTCTGCAGCACCAATAATTACCAGGAAATACCACCAGTCTGTATCAGGAGTCTCATTCAGAAACATTCTCTTTATTGTCTTGGGAAATGGAACCTCCAGTCCAGGTTCTGGCTCTCAGAAGACTCCACATTTTTTCTAAAAATCTCGCATTTATTTTGTGTTTGAAAGTGTCATAAAGATCATTACAACTCCAGACTCCACCTGGAATTCCTTGTTTTGGGATGGGTGAGCCTCTTTTGGGTTGCTGATGGTGTTCCTTGTTTGTTTTCAGCCATGTGACGCAGACAACGTCCTGGATCCACCCCGTCACCAGCGCGCTGAGCCTGCTGGGCTCCGAGGAGGAGGAGGATGGGATCAGAGACCTCCCTGGGCCCAAGAGCTGAGGATGGCTGTGCACAGAGAGTAGCTTGTCTGCTTCTAGTACCTTAGTGAGAAGATGCACAGGTTTTAATCCACCTGCTTTCTAGTGTAATGTAGTAGTACCTGGTGACGTTTCTCCCCAGTGAGCTGGAGGAAGTTCGGCCGTTTTTGAGGTGGGTTTGTTGGTGGGTGCTACAAAGGATGCAGGTGCCACAGGAGTCCTTCATCTGCCCTTTTTGGTGTGCAGGGATCAGTCTCACCTTAGGGCCCGGTCCAGTCTTTTCATGACTTCCCCACTGACATAATCTCCCTGACCTGAAGTGAAGTTTTCACAGCTTTGACCCATATGAGGTTGAAGATGGTGATAGATTCCAGCTGATGGCTGACTGAGAGATGCACAGTGGCTGGAGTTTTTGAACCAGTGCTAGACTGTAATGCAGATGACTTAATTCAAAATTCTTATTTTTATGGGAGAAATCTGCAAATAAGTGTTGCTAATAGAAATGTAGCTATTTGTTACACGTATTGGAGCCCTGATGACTTTTAAAACAAAAGATTAGTTGTTGAGCTTTAGAAAAATGAATCTTTGAAAAATAAAAATAAAGTTTTCATGGAGGACACCATTCTCTGACAACAATATGAGGCAAGAATGAAAATTATTCTACTTTTCTACTCTGCTAAACTGATACAGACACACATCAAATACTTCAGTGGAAGCTGTGAAGTTTCAAGTACAATGCAACCTGTGAAACCACCTCCAGGATCAGCAGAAATCAGTCACCTCCTCAGAACTGGTCTTTTAAGTAGAACAAAATCATTTTGTACACATTGGTGATGATTTAAAGAGGATAAAGAAAATGATTGGGGTGCTAGTGCAAGTTAATGATCAGGTTTTGTGTACCTTAGTAGCACAGGATATTTAAAATCTCATTATTCACAGCACAACATGTGTGATGTCAGCTTTGTCAAATGATTCTGTGCTACGTTTTTCTGGAGGCTCTTTGGGTGTGTGTTGTGTGCATCATGGTGGTGTTACTAATGAAGGAGACAGACCTGAACCTGCAAAAGCACTGATGGATATGCCAAAGGAAAACTCTATCTCTGAAACGCAGTCCAGGAGGGACAAGGGGATTGTGGCAGTGTGAGGAAGGCTGCAATCACATTTTTTGAGGTCTGTCTTCAGCAGCTGTGGGATTGGAGTTAAGAATCCTCTTCCTCTGAGGACTGGATATAAAGTCCAGACTTACCACAGTTCTGGTGCCTCGACCACGCTCTCTGTCCTCAGCACTGCAGAGCTGTGCCAGGTCAGGCTCACTGGAGCTGTTGATCCTTTTGAATCAAATAGACTTTCTTTTGAAATCCAAGTCAGGTCTCTGAATAGCAGCCCAGCAATCTCCTGCACTTGGCCTGGGAGCTGGAGAGCACATCACCAAATGTGCTTCCTGAAGCTCACGAAAGAGGCCTTTGCAGGCTTTGCAGGAAGTAGATGTCAGGGTATATTGAATAAGCAAATAGGAAAATTTTGTTTTGTACTTTTAACTAGGTCAGACCCAAATTATCTGTGAATCTACACAGGTGGTGTGGATTAGGGAGAACAGCTTGCTCAGCAGACCCAAAGCAACTTACATTTCTAAGAAAACTTCTCATAGCAATAACACATGAGTGCTTTAGCCATATTTTCTCCAGTGGCTCCTACGTGCCTCCTCTGTGCTCCCAGAGAGCCCAGGCTGAAGGGACAGAGTGGGTACTTCAGTTTCTGGCTTGAACCCTCCAGAAGCATTTTTATTTCAATCCCCTTTCTGAGAATGGCACAGACTCATGACCCACAGAGGGTATGTGATGTTCTGAACTCCTTGTGGTGTTTGTTGTAGCTGTAGTAGTCATTTGGATGCTTTATGCAGCACTTTCTGTTCATACTCCAGTGATGGCCAGGCTGCACACAGATTGCAGCTTCCCAGCTCTGCCCAGCAGAGTTTGGGAGCTCCCCTTGCCTTGTGCAGCCTCCACTCCTTCTGCTGGTGGCTCTGTGCAGGCAGCCGGGTGCTCCAGGGAGGAGCTGGGGCTGTTTAGGGATGGGGACTGTGGATCGGGCAGGCTCTGCAGGAGCTGGGGATGTTTAGGGACGGGGGCTGTGGATCGGGCAGGCTCTGCAGGAGCTGGGGCTGTTTAGGGATGGGGACTGTGGATCAGGCAGGCTCTGCAGGAGCTGGGGATGTTTAGGGACAAGGACTGTGGGTCAGGCAGGCTCTGCAGGAGCTGGGGCTCCATGGAGAGCAGTTTAAAGCTGTCCTTGTGTGGGACCAGCTGGAGGAGCAGAGCTCTGCTCAGGCTGCTGCCCTGCCTGGGGAGCTGGGGCTGGGAATGGGTACTGTCCCCTCCCACGGATGAGAACGTGGCTCAGACCTGGAGCCTCTCTCTCCCTCTCTCTTCTAAATTTGCCTAGAAATTAGAGATGTTAGAAATAGAGTTCTGCATCTCTTGAGCTGCTGCGGTGAGCGTTTCCCTCCTCAGATAATCCACCAGCTCCCATTCTCCGTGGCTGAGAATACATTTTCATACCTACAATCTCCAAATGTTCCAATCTATTTTTGTACACTGGCATACTTGTTTCCTAGGTTATTTCTCTTGATCTCCCCTTGTCTCTTCCTTTCTGTGAAATAGTTTTGTGAAAATTATTTTGATTAAACTGAACTGTGTATATTGAGAAAATTATTCTAGGATAACTGGAACAGAATTTGTAAAGAGCAGTTGTCAACATATGCAACACTGTAAACAGAAACTTTTCATTTTTATTCCTGAATAAAAAAAAATAAGTGGAAAAGATACTAAAGTGCATTTTATAGCCTTAAAAAAAATGAAAACTACACCTTTATAAGGGAATGAATCTGCCCCATATAACTTTCTCCATCTATTGAAATGCCCCTTGTAACAGGCTGCTTTAGGAATGGTTTGGTTCATTTATTTAAGTCTGTTTCTGACGTTTAGGAGGTGCCTGGTTCCACTGAGGTAAGGCAAGGAAAATCCTTGAAGAAAAATAGTTGTGGTTGTGGAACAGGCCAGGCTGTGCAGGACTGACTGTGGGAAAGGCTCTCCAGGAGCTCAGGAAATGCTGTTCCGACTTGGCCTGTGAAATGTTTCATTTTCTGGGAATTGATGGGATTCTTAACCCTCAGCTCCAGCTACTCCTGCAGGAGCATTAATGCTCATCCAAACCAAGCACCAAAATTCAGTGGCCTTTTTGCAAATGCTGCTCTGAGCGACTTTTGTGTGGCTCTACTTGAAGTGAGCAGCAAAAATGCAGTGGGCTCAGGAGCCTCTGCTCAGTTCTGTGCTCCTGCTGCTCGTGTGTTCCCCACCCTCCCCAGTGCAGGGAAGGAGCCCAGTCACACCAGTTCAGCCTGGCACCTGGCAGCCCAGGCACTGGGGGCAGCTTTGCAAAGACGTTGAGCAGCTTAAACATGTTGGTGGAGTTAATGGGAATTAGGCACCTAACCTACTTAGATGCTGCTATAAATGCTGCTAGGCATGTTTAGGTACCTAAATACCTTGGTAAATCTTTCCCCTGGCTGCTTGCAGTGGTAGTGCACCAGAAATCAAGTACCAGTGACTAAAGCCTCACCTTTGTCCTCTAACCAGCTTTGCCTTTCCCTGGGGATTGCTTTCATGGAACACTAAAAATACCAGCCAGCTCATCCAGATTCTGCTCTTTTTTGGTGGCTTGATTATTTATTGCTCATTCTAGGTGTTTTTTCCCCAAACAGTGACTGATACTGCCATGGATTTAATAAGTTGATATTTTCACACTACTATTTAAGATAAACTATTTTATTACAAGGTAATACTATTGAATACTTCCCACAAAGATGCAGTGAGTTTTGTATCATTCATCATTAAGTCATATAGTTGAAAAAAAATGGCATGGGCCAAAACATGTTACAAATGGAGCCTCATTCCAAATATGAGGCTGAGATGTTGAAATCTGATAACCAGTGCTGACCCTGTGGTACAGTATCAGTCAAAGCCAAACTAATTAAAACTATCATTTGAAGAGAGTAGATAAAATCTTTATCCCTCCTGCTTCCAGGTCTGTGATGGGAGGTTGGTTTGTCCCCTGCAAGTTCTGCCCCTGAAGACCCAAGGCCATGTTTGATCTGATGTATCTGATCAGGATCTCTATTAACAACTTCCAGGATTAGCTGAGGTTAAATGTTTGTGGGGTTAACTGCTGTCTAAGGATATTTTCTTGCATGTACCTTCCAGCTCAGCAATTCCCAGCACAACAGCAGGGCAATGATGTGTTTGGTGTTTTCAACAGCATTTTCCCAAAACACACATAAACTTGTTCTTCCTTCCACTTAAGAAGGATATTGATGGGTAGAGATATGGAACTGCAACTACATGATCATTATTATTCACTGAGGGCTCCAAGGAGGGAGGCTGCTGAAATGATGCCTCACCTTGACAAGAAAAAATCCAGCTTCTCCAGTCACTATGGGGAATTTTGGCTTCATTGTTAGGCTTCTTGGCTAAAAGAAAACCATGAAAAATCAGTAGTTTTGCTGCTGTTTCACGTAAGTCACTATATTTCACCCTGACCCCCAAAAGCTACACTCTGATCAGAAATGCCTTAATCTCCTCTTAAGTACCCTGCCTGTCAGCCACTCACAGTCAGTATTTCCCTGTGGTCCAATTATTATTATCATCAAGAACTATCCTTTCTCTTGTGCATGAAGAGAACTCATTAAAACCTGAGTGAAATGGAAAAAGAAATAAAGTTATGTTTGTGGCCTAAAATAGAAATATAACAATAACAGCACTTATATGGGAAAGAGAAAGGATCTTGGGAAAGCAAAGCCTTGGGGTTCCTGCTGGTGTTTTCATTTTCACTGCAAAGGCTGCTAATGCATCCCTGCTCCTTTCCAACCCCCCTGGCCTGAGAACAGCAGGAGCAGGGGGCTCTCCAGGGATGGGGGAGATCTCAGGCCCTGGCTGAGCTGCACATTTCCATCTCCAGACTGAGCCACTGGGGACCCCCTGTCAGGGACTGTAATTGGTCACTGTGGGGCTCACAGCTTCCAGGTCAAAGACGGCTGCACAGCACTGATGGCATGAGCAGGAGCAGGGAAGCCCAGTAAGAACCTGCCTGGCACTCTCAGGCCATATTACTCCTTCAAATTAAATGCAGAAGTGTGGTAAATAATAAACATGCAGAGAAACAGGAAATAGGACCTAACAGCGTTGAAGTTTGGCTGTCTTGTTACTTGGCTTATTGAAAGATGCAACCAAAAGGAATCATTGTGGTATTAAAGGAAATGTGTAAATGCAATTAATCTCCTCTTATTCATTTCTCTGCTCATCTTTGGGAGTGCAGTCCAGTCCCTTGGGCCTGAACTCTCCATGGATGTGCTTAACCCCTTCTGGCTGTAGATGCTGCAGGCTCTGCTGTTTCCAATAACCACTTAGAGTCCTGCAGTGAATGATACAAAAGCCAAAAACCAAATCAATAGTAAATGTTCACTAACAGGAAAGTCCTGTGGCTGGCTGAGGATGACAGAAAAGTATTTTACTGCTGTGCTCAGGGGTTGTTTGGTACAAAACCCTGAAGTCTGTTTCAGACCAGGTTTGCTATTGTTGCTTGTCCTGATGTTATGGATACACAACTTAACCTACTTACAGGAAACTGGAGGCGAAGGCCTTGGAAACTTCACCAAATTCATAAAAATGCAGGTTCCCATTTATAGGAATACTCAATAGCCATGGTGACCGAAGCTTTGTACAGCACCAGTGGGTGCTCCAAGGGGGCTGTTCTGGGCTAGGGACACTCACAGGGCAGCACATGAGGAATTAGCAATTCAGTTTCTGATGTGGCTGAGGGAAATTATGGCTCTCCAGGTAAGGAGAAGGAGTAAGCTCCTTTTTTTGCTACAGCCAGAAGGGAAAGGCAAGCCCGGGGCTGTGGGGCTGGAGTGAGGACAGGGGCACCCTGCAAGTGCATCACTGCCACCCTGAGCTCGGGAGCTGGATCCTAAAGAGGGATGAACACCAGGTAGCTCTTTCTTGCTCTGACAACTTTTATCTCATTGTAGTGGAAAACCCTCAATCCAAACCCCAGTGTGCTCTGCAAAGGCACCGACAAACTGCAGCTGCAGGCAGGGAGGAGATTGAGCAGAGATGTGCAGAGCAGGCTGCCCTTCCTGGCCAAAGCCAAGGCCACGGCTCAGCCTCCTCCCCCTGTGCCCACTGCCTGCAGTCTGTTCTTGGATCCACCCATCCACAGCCCTCCTGCTCTACCCAGTGCTGATCATGATCCCTCCCCTGGAGCAGAGCTGTTCTTCCCTGTCACTGCCACGTTTCCAAGGGAAGGACTGCAGCTCTGACAGCTCCCAAGTGGGTAAATTGAGTTTGCAGTAATCCCAAATACCTGAGATAAGAAGCACAGCTCTGCCATAGAGGCTGAGGGCTTTAAAAGCCGGGAGGGAGAGGGACTGGGATGGATGTACGTGCCTCATGTCATGTGTCTCTGCCAGGGCTGGAGCCTAATTGGATTTCAGAAATGTGACTTCTGTGCCTCTTGATCACAAAACCAAATTAAACCTCAAGAAGTTTTGAATAAATCCATACCTGAAAGTTTGCCTCAAAAAAGCGAAAATGCTACTCTCCTTCCAGCTCCTCCTCTGCATCAGAAGGAGAGCAAAATGAAAACTTCAGACCAGAACTATTGCTTTAAAACAAATAAGAAGAGAAGCAAAGCACAGCCAGCATATCTGAATTCCTGGGTGCACTGAATAAAATCAGTCATGTGATAATGATGGGATTTTCTAGAACACCTTTTAGGCATGCAATTTCTGCATTAAATCTATTCAGACGTCCCCAGAACATCTGTTTCTTCTATAAAATGGGAGTAACAGCCACTTTTTACAGTGCACTGACAGCTACAGATAAAAGCCTGGTAATTGCTAGCAGGGACTACTGCATAACCAGAGATTTTCTTCAAAGTTAACCTGCCAAGATTTCTAAGACTATTGCATATGATGGCCCTGTGCTGGTTCACACCATTTTGGGAGGTGCAGTACGTGTTAAAACTGCAGCTACCAGCGGGATTCCAAGGGATCCCAGCCTCCCTTGAAGCCACATCAGACGCGGCTGCTGCCTGGAGCCGCGGGAGCAGAGGGAGCAGAGCAAATCCCCAGATTTGCTCTTAATGTGACCTAAAATCAGTGGGAGCTGCTGGAGCACGTGGGTGCCAGGGCTGCTGTGCCTCCCTTCGGGGAGACACCGAAACACCTGCGAAAACCCTGCACAGCCCCGAAAGAGAGGAGCCTTTCCTGGCACTGCCCGGGCAGATCCACAGCTCTGCGGCAACGCGGCTCTGGCTGCTTTTCATCTGCTCCCTCTCTGCCTATGTTTATTCATGAGTCAGGGTGCAGGGAAGATGAAAAGGCTGCTGGCAGACTTCTCCCTGGAGTCTCCACTTGAAATGGTACCACATTTCCAGGGAAGCCTCACTTGTGCTCATAGCAAGGCAGATCCTCACGGGATCCCCGTTGTTCCTCTGCAGTTCTCAAGGCAGGCAAACATTCTCTTTATTGTCCAAACACTGAGGCACAGCGAGTCACTGAACCTCATCTGCTTTGGTGAGATCCAGAGCTGGAATGAGATTTTACTGCTCTTGGAAAACGCAATGGCAACACTGTGATGGATTTGCTCGGTGCCAGGCTGTCCCTCTGCTCTTTACAGCAGCCACTGGAACAGCTGTAAAATAGCACCTAAAAACCGGGGCATTGCTGGCACACAGGGCTCCGGCACAGCAAGCTCTGCTATAGAAAACCCAGCTGACATCTTTGTTTGTAGAAGGAAAATAGCATCTATTGGAACAGAAAAAAAGAAATCCATGCCTGAATGAAAGGAAAGAGACATTAGGGAGGACATTGGGGAGGACTTCTGAGCTCAGAATAGCTCCTGCCATCCTCTGTGACAGCCTTGCTCCATGAGCAGGGACTGCCAGGGACAGGCTGCCAGGGTGCTCAATTCTTGTATGCAAAACCCTCTGCCTGGAGCACCTGCAACCTAGAATAAAACTAAACCAGTCTGAATTTTGTAATTTTGAGGGGAAGTGTCAAACATATTAAAAAGAAATCACATCTCCTGTTAGCTATTATAAAACTGGAAAACAAGCACATTCTGACAACAGCAAATCCTATGTTTATAATAAAGCCAGCGTTCCTTTCCAGAAAAGACAGTTGCAGGGACCACCGTGGACCCTTTTCTGACTCTTATGCCAGAAATATGACATTTCCACAGATTTCTTCGAATTTCAAACCCAATCTCTGTGGCAGGGAGCTGCGGCACCTGCAAAGTTTCAGCAGCCTAGTGAGAGTGAATTGTTCTAGCAGAGATTACTCAAGAGCTACTAATCTTAGCATAATAAAGTCTTTGACTGACTTCCAAAGGACCTCAGTGCAACTCCTAAGTAAACCAGTCTCACTTACAACCCACAGCAATCAAGGTGTTTTCTTGTGGGACAGCATCTCACAGGCTCCCTGATCCAGGCTGGACCTGCAGCGCTGGCATTCATCACCTGCTCCGAGGGGCTGAGGATGGCTCAGCTCTCAACAACCACCAGCACCCGTCAGGATCTAACCCTCAAAATCCAGCTGGCATCTCAGCAGTTGGGTTTTCCTGTGAGGAGCATTGGTGAGATTGGTTTGTGGAGAAATCTGCAGTAACTGAGGCTGATGCTGATGCTGTTACTGAGCAGACGCCGCTGAGCAGCCCCTGAGAGCTCAGGACAGGGCTCGAGAGAGAAGAGGATGTTACTGTGAAGTTCAGAGAAATAGAATCTACTGCTGCAAGATTTATTACTGGAAACAAGTACCTGGCTGCTGTGTACAAGAGGTCTGCAACCTGTCAGTGTCATAACAGACCTTGTTACTTCATTTATATATGAAATCACACAGCTAGCTCCAGCAAATACTCACCTGGGAGAGGTGTTACTCTTAAGGTCCCACTGCCTGTTCCTACAGGAAACAGGGACAAGGAGTGAGAGAAACACACTGATGGAAACCCAAGGTCATGCTGCAGGTGGTGGCAGGGGCTGGAGAGGTGAGCACTGGTCACCAGCCTGGTGCTTCCACCCCTGCACTGGACTGCCTCGATCAGTGAAGGCTCCAGATCAAGTGGAAAGGTTTAAGTTATAAGAAAATCTTATTCTTCAAGCACAGTATTTTAAAAAATGGTTCTTAATTTTTTCATCTCCTGCTCAAGAAAATCAAAATAATAAGACAATATGAAATCTTGCAGAAGGGACAGTTTTTCTAGGGAAGAACTCACATAACAGAATGGCTGACAAGTCAGTCAGATACTGACCAGGATAAAACAATGGTGCTGGGTGTCTGAGCAAAACATCAGAGAAATTTCCCAAAAATCCTGTGTCAAGGTCTGCAGCAGCTGACGTTTTGTTTCTGTTGCATGGAAGCTTCTTGGCCATGGAGGCGTTGCCCTGCCCCATGACCCCAGCACAAAGAAGAAGGAGTTCCCCAAGGACAAAAACAATCCCTGAGTTGTACAAGCACAAATGCAAATACTGTGAGAGGCTGATGGTGCTGAATGGAGCCAGCGGATGGAACTCTGTATCCATGGTACCTGGGGAGGTGACTCATGCCACACTATAAATACAAACTTGCCTGCAAAGAGCACACTCGAGTAAAACCTGCATTTGTACTGTGTTTGCACAAGCTTGAGGCTCCACTTCTCCCCAGTGCATCCCTCAGGATGAGAGGCTGCTGTGGAACAGGTGAGGCCCAAAGAGACCCCACACTCCCCGGCTCTGCCTCCCCTTGTCCCGGGTGGTACCTGGGGATGCCACAGCCCGGCAGCAGCAGCAGCAGCACACCCCGGGCTGAGGGAGGCATCACACGGTGCCATGAGGGCACCAAAGCAGGGAGGGATCCCGGCTGGGCACATCTACAAGAGCTCAGCTTGTGGTAATTCAAAATGTTTCTTCACTCAGCAACCAGCCACTGACACGGGCAGTGCCATCACTAAGAACAGAGTGAGGGCACCTGGAGGAAAAGGTGGCTGCGAACGGGGTAACCATTAAATAGCTGCATGCCAGCTCATTTGGATCTCTCCTGGGAAGAAAGAACTCTGCACTGGAGTATGTGAAAGTTCCTAGAAGAAATCACAGCCCTCATAAGGCAAAGACATCAGGCAGAGCTCTGCTGGCAGCCTGGAATTCACATCAGCAAATAGTTTTGGATGTTTGCACTTGGAGAGGAGACTGCAACTCGCCTCCCTAGGACAAAAGGGAAAAAGGGAAAAAAGCAGCCTCTCCAAACGGAGAGAAGTGCCAGTCGCTTCTGAGCTGAGGAGCTCGGTGCCCCTGGGGCGAATGCAGAGCCCTCTGTGGGTCCCAGACCCCGCTGCTCCCCCGGCCAAGGGAACGAGGGTGGAGATGCGCTCCTGCTCCTCCTCCGGCCGAACGGTGATGGGTGTGAGCAAAGCAGAGACAGAGAGCTGCATCCATGGCTGCTCTGCACTCAGAGGTCTTTCAGGGATAGAAAGAAGACTAAAAAAAAAAATAATATACTGAATTCTTAATGATTTTTAGGAGACACAAATAACTTTCTCATTACAAGAACCTTCTTCCCTCCATGTGTTTCAATATTCCCTGGCTCAGTAAAGGTGGGGAACAAAGTCAGAAAGCTGAGTTGGTTCAACACTACAAAGCTTGAAAAAAAATAGTGATAGACAAGCACTTCCTCTCCATTCAGGGTCACAAAACAGATGAAATCTCACTGCTCTGGTAATTTTTTGCAGGTGTTATTGTACGGGTTGAGATTCTGATAAAATGGAAAGATAGTCAAATTGGAACCCCATTCGTATGTGCCTTTTGTAGGATTAGCAATTTCACAGTATATCAATTTTTTCCTAGATTAGTTTAAATGTGTAACAGCACTGGATTTAACAGAGAGGCATGGGCAGCCAGTATTCCAAGATTGCTGTGAACATCTGTTCCCCGTTACCAAAATTCCAGCTCAAAAACAAATATTTCCCCTATAAATCAGCCCAAACATTATCCTGAGTGTTGTAACAGATGCAAAATTATTCTGGCTCCCTCTGCCCTGTGGTTTGGCTCTTGCTTTAATTTTGATGTGAATATATTTATTTAAACACTTCAAGAAATACGCATCTGCAATGGCTATTTAAGCTTAGTTGGAGTGTGTCTGATGTTGGTTCAAAGTTGATAGTCTGTTGACAGACCGTCTCATTAACTGCAGGTTCTATTAATTAGTATAAGCTCTAGTTACAGCTTAGCAGATAAACCTGTTCTAGAGCAACACTTAAGTCCTGCTCAAGAGTTCTGAACACTTCAGCCCAGCAGTCCAGAAGTGTTGGCCCGAGTTTGTGAGGGGGCAGTGTTTGTTTTGGGGTTTATATCCATTCTGTTCTGGCCTCTTGCAGTGGCCTCCTCACCCCCATTGTTACTGCTGCTGGTCATCTTTCAGGAGCCAAATGAATCAAAAGAGGTATTGATTGAGCTGGCGTAAAGAAATGAGATTTGTTTACTAAACATGAAATTTGGAAAGAGGCCTTGCAAGAGGGTTCCCAGTTCATGGTCTAAGTATGTGAATAAAAATGTTTGCTTAGGCAGAAGCTGCAATTCCGTACTTTGAGGTGTTTAATTGCATTAAGCTGCATCTGAGCAACTGGGATTCAAGGTTTTTTTTTTTTTTTTTAATAGTTTGTATGTAACAGCTCAGCCAGACAAGGAGAGAACTGAACTGTGGTACCACAAATAACAACAAGCTCCTGCAGAGAGGAAAGAGAAAAGTCCTTTTGGTTCATCCCTCCTTGCACAAAATCCCCTTTGGGGGCAGAAACAAGGCTGTGCTTTGAGGATGACGTTTTGGAGTTGTTAATCATTTTCTGTCTTAAATGCTTGGAGAAAAACAGTGTGTGGGGACTAAATATAACCCTGCCTTTAGTGCTGGTTGGGAAATGGGAGCCCCAGGCCAGTTCTCTCCCACAAACAATAGGAACACGTGGGCCACAGGGAGACAGGAGGATGGCACAGGGAGCCCTGCAGGATCTGGGAGTCTGTGTCAGTCAGTGGAAATCACACCATATGATTCAGCCCTAAGAACCTGCATTATTCCCCTGCAGGGATCCCAAAGTTGTTAGGAAGTCGAGGACCACGTTTTCCAAAGGCAATTTGTTAATTAAGGCATAACAGTAAAAATAGCAGAGAGCTGCATATATGTAAACCAGCATAAAAATGTACATTTTGTTCAACATTTCTATTTGGAAAGAGATTGGAACCCATTCTATATGCAGTAGGCTATATCCTTCTATGGCATTATACATTAGCTTTATATATTGCTAATTAGACCTAATTTAGGCCTCGAAAAATCTCATTAAAATTCTGATTAGTGCTGTTGGCAAGCAGCCATCTAAAAAGCCTCTATTTCTTTCTTTGATAAGTTTGAAGCTGCTATAACAAACAGTAAAAATAAGATCACAGCCTTCTTTCTCATGCCAATCAACATGATGTATTCTCCAGGTCAAAGCCATTTAAGGGAAAACACAGGAGGAGGGGATCTTTATTCCCCTGCATAGATGCTGTCAGGTACTATAGAAAGCTGTATGTTTATGCCCTTTGGCAGTTACAAAAAAAATAAACAAAAAACCCAAACCCAAGAAACTGGCTGTGAAATGCTGTAAGCCTTCAGAAACAACTTACTCTGCAAGCCAATTAAATAAATGGTTTTTAAAAAGGCTTTAAAAATTAATGGGAATAAAAATAATACAAAGCTGGTTTAATATTAAACTAGTTGTGTCTGATGTTTTCAGCATAACTTTCTGCCTGATGCTTTCCATACAGCTTGTAGTCTAAGTGCCTGGCCAGGAAAACATACAGACAGGAATATCTTTAGTCCAAATACAGTCAATTATGCACCCACATTGCTGCAGATCAGAGCAGATAACTTTAAAAGAAATCATAGCATTAAAAAAAAAAAAGTCAAAGGCAGAATGAAGCAACAAACAATAGCAGGGCTGCTCTGCTTCCGTGTGCCTGTGTATGTTGAGGGGTTGTTATGATACAGCTGCCAGCTATCATTGCACTCATCTCAATTAACTTCAACATTTCACTTTAATGCAGAAAAACAACTTTACAAAGCTGAGCAGTGCTTGAAATGGCAAACGAGGCGTCCCTCTGAGTGGCCTTTGCCTCTGTGCACGTCTGTCCTGCAGCAGAGCCGTGCAGGGAGCCGGGCAGAGCTGCTCAGTCCGGCCGAGCAGAGGCACCAGGGCTCTGCTGTGTCCTGTCCCTCGAGCCCCCAGTGTGCTGCTGCTCCTGCATCACCCTGGACGCTGGTAAGACAAAGCCAACAAATGATTATGGGAAAATACCTCCTTTTCCTTCTGATAAACACCCAGACAAAAACTGAAATCCAGCTTTGGGATGCTCTCTATCAGTAAAGCTGATTCTGGGTTGGAATATACATTAAAAAAAATCCAACTTACTAATACCCTATTTTTCCAAGCCCTTTTTAAACTGTAATCTTTAGAGATCTGATTGGACTTTCTGTATCAAATAAAGCAGGGAGATACACACACAGACACACACACACACAGAGGATCCAAGGTGCATTTGCCTCTTAAGACAGTGTTCATTCTCTGTGTTGCATTAATATTTGCATAATTAGGATTCCAAAAACCTGGGAAGCCTGGTAGGCTGGCATTAAACATATTCAATGTGCATATTCTGCTATGAGATGGCAACTAGTTTCCAACTGAAATTTCTGATGAGAGATTTAAATAGAATAAAATGGGCCATAAGAGAGGTGGTAATTTAGCAGAATGTTCTGGTTTGGGGGTACCTGGGGTACAAGGAAGGGCACTGTGGGCTGGCAGCAGTGCATGGAACTGAGAGGGGGAGTGCATTAAACAAGAGGGGGGAAAGCCCCCAGTCTCATCAATAGGATTTCATTAATCTGAAGCTGCAGGATAAACTGCATATGGTTAATAATGATCATTTCTGCACTACTTGCTGCTGTTACAATAATTCTTTCATAAAGAGACATAGCATGACTTTGATGTCTTTATGTTTAGAAGCCTGATTTTTGTCTGCAGGAATTTTCCCATTCTTCCATAGAAGGTCAGGCTCTCCTGCCAAAGATAAGAAAGCTTTATCACATTTCTGGGCTCTTAATAATCCAAACCCAAGGGATTAAAAACTAGTTTGTGCTTTCTGCATTTTGTTTTTCCAAGAGGAAAACCTGGGAGCAAAGGGGATGCCACAGACCTGATCCCAGAAGTACAGGACAGAAAGAAATCCCAAGCTCAGGGCAGCCTGCAAGCCCGGAGCCCAGGGTGGCAGTCACTTCAGTGACTTTGCCAGAGCTCGTTGGCGAACACGGGTTTGCAGTATCAAGCTGTACAGATCCCGAGCTGATAAGCCTATGCATGCGGAATTCTTCAGGCTAAATTCTGCCTGACCTTCCCCAGCACCGTGCCTCCGGCAAGCGCTCTGAAAGCAGCCATTTGAAGTCAGAGAAATCTGGGTCATTGACTTCAATAGAAACTCTGATTAAGGAGGGGATGCTCGGCTCCTGCACCTTTCACTCCTCCCTTCTGCTGCAGCTCTGCCTGGGGATGGGCTGTTTTATTCTGTGCTCGTGGGTGCTCTTCTGTCTCCAGTAAAACCAATGCCAAATTCCAAAATCAAACAGCCTGAGCATGTAAGAACAGCTATTTCTAACTGTCTTTTTGCAGCACGCAAGCCAAGAGTGAGAAAGGAAGAGGAATGGAGTGCAGAGGAATAAATGGAAGGATCAAGTTGTTTTTCCCATTGGCACCAGCTGGGAGTTGTCCTTATTCAGGGGAAGGACTGACTGCAAAACAGGCCAGCTACTCCCTTATCTCTCGTCTCAATCCAGTTCTGTCATCTGGCTGCTTACACCTACTGGGTCTAAATAATTCGCCAAGGCACCAAAGGCACGAGGTGCCTGGAATGGCCTTGAGAGGCTGGTTAATGCTTTACAAGGGGAAGGTTGCTTTAAAAAGCATAGCACAGTATTTGTTCCAAAACTGTAGTCATCACTGAGAGCCACACTTGCTGAGTTCAAACCAGGTCAGCTGCCCAGGCAAGAGCATGCATTTGATCTACCCTGTCATGGTAAAGGCTGACTGTAAACTTTGGCAGAGAAAATTATTAATCTTTCAACTCACAGAATATAAGCAATGACTACTAATACCTATTTTTCTGAGAACTGGAATGCCTTTTGGAACCACCCCAGATTACTTAAGAGAAGTTCCTCTGCCATCACCCAAAAGCAGTTCCAAACCTGTCTCTCCCACATTCGATTAAACTTAAAAAATATATAAATTAAGAAATAATGAAAAAAAAAAAAAAAAGGCGGGGGCAGCTCATGGTTCATTCAACAGGCATTTTTCCTCTTGTGAGGAGCCACAGCAGCTCACTCAGCTGCACCCCACGGGGACAATAAACATCCATTTTTCAGTAATTCAGCGCTGTGGGTAGCGGCTTTCACTTGGAAAGCCAAGCGAGGGCTCTGGCCAGAAGCTCTGCAGAGGGGAGGCAAGTGGGGGGCAGGCATTGCTCCTCGGTGCCTCTCAACCTCCTCTTCCAGAGCTGCTGCTTCCCAGCCCCGCTGGCTGTGGGTATCCGAGCGTTCTCGTGCGGCCGCTCACGGAGCTCCGCGTTCTGCCTCACCGAGCGGGGAATGCTCTGCCCTGCGAGGCCAGCCTGGGGACCCAGCACTGCTTTGGGACAAATCAGAACTAAAACAAAGGTTGAATGAAGAGCTTCTTCAAATTCTCTCCTCTGTTTGGTTTTTTGGGTTTTTGGGTTTTTTGTGCATCTCACTCAATCCTTTCATCCATTGCTTTGGCTGCCAAAGGGCTGAGGTGGAGATCCACTCAGTGGATGAACCCGTGGGTATTTAAGGTACTGGAAACCATTCGCTTTTCCAGTCTGTCCTGTGCCTTGACCCGAACACTTGTTCTGCATTATTTATCTTCTCCACCTTGGAGCTTGTTCTCTCTCCGCCTACTTTTGCAATCCTTTTCTCCAGACAGAACATATTTAACAGAGGAATCAAGTAACAGTAGCAGTTCAGCTGTGACCATACACACACCTGACTAGCAGCTTTGCTCAGGTTTGAGAGATTCCTCACGCTGCACATGCAGTACTGGCTCCCATTTAACCCTGAGACAGGATGAGAAAAGCCTGAATTCTTCAGAGCAGTCTATATTTAAATCCATGCAGAGTTGCAGATCACAAGCTGACTGTGCAGTACCTGTCAGTATTGCTTGAGTGGGTGTCTCTCCATCTATCAGTAGCCACAGCTGTGCTGAGCCATGGTTATTGCATCGTCTTCCTGCCCCACTTTTATCCATGTTTATGGAGAAAATACAAGCAGGTCTCCTGGAACATACTGGTCAGCTGGATCCCTAAAAAAACCATTTTCACTCCAGCTTTCTGGACGAGGAAAAACATCTGCAGTCATATTTCCAGGAGATGTTTCAGAACAGAATTCTCAATTTCCATTACAGGCTATGCCAAGGCAATGGGTAGAACGGGAACTGCTGCAAAACAGTGCAGAAAATGCACATCATGAACTGTGCTGGAGATTTTTAGCTAAAACCTGCAGTCCCTCCTTTGTAAAATACATTTAAAATAACGTGGAGCGGGGGGAACTTTATTGAGTTTTCAGCGAAGGGGCAGGAGCAGCTTTAGACGCAAGGGCAGGACCGGGCGCAGGCCAGGCCAAGGGTCACCCGAACGCGTCAGCCGCGGTGCCCGCTGTGCCCCGGGCGGGAGGGCACGGCCGAGCCAGGGCCGGACCCGCAGTGCTCCGAGCGCAGCTTCAGCGGGAGCGGCTCCGGGCGGGAGCGGCAGCGG